>CALYLW010000365.1:0-257458 GCA_944989445.1 Ampullaceana balthica
GAATGCATGAAATAATCAAGGTCAGAGGTTAGTAACCTTAGGAGTTAGATTGCTATTTAAGGGAGAGAGATTTTGGAATTCGGGATCAAAGTGATAACAATGATTTCTATGGAAAAGTGGCAAAAATACATTGTTCAAGTGGGGTTGGTGTATATTGCTTTCGAAAATAGCGGACGATGTGTGCATGTGTAAAAGGGTCCACACAAATGATTGTAGTCGGATCAGAAAGTAAACTTTCGTTTTAATCGCGTTCTAAGCTAACTAATTTTAGAAACCTTTTTGACAAGATGGCTAAAAGAAAGAAAGACGATGAGTATCGTACTTTTCAGCAGGAATGGACGGATGAATTTGCCTTTATGGAGAGAACGGGTTCTGCGATGTGTTTAATATGCAGTGATGCAAAATTACGTCTATGAAACGGTCAAATGTAAAGCGACACTTCGAGACACGCCATTCTACATTTGCATTGAAGTATCTTGAGGGAGACAGCAGAAAGAAAGCATGTCAAGAATTGCTATCAAGAGTGCAAGCTGGTCAGCAACAAATCCGTGTTTGGAACCGAAAAGGTGATTGGAATTCGGCTAGCTTTGCTGGCGCTTTAGCTATTGTAAGAAACGGAAAGCCATTGACAGATGGGAAGTATGCCAAATCATTCATGCTTGATGTTGCCAATGAACTTTTTGATGACTTTTCCAATAAGGACAAAACAATTAAACAGATAAAAGAAATGCCCTTGTCGGCAAAAACAGTTCACGATCGTAGCATCATGATGTCAAATCAAATTGAGGATATGCAAGTGAAGGACATAAATGCGGCACCGTTTTTCTCTCTCGCTTTGGATGAGTCAGTCGACAGAAGTAATTTATCCCAGTTCAGCGTGTTGCAAGGTATATTGTCGGTGAAACATTACATGAGGAAAGTCTTGCTGTTTTGTCTATGAAGGGCACAACAAGAGGGCAGGATTTATTCGAGTCCTTCACTGAGTTCGCTAAAGAAAAAAATCTACAGATGGATAAACTTGTTTCGGTGTGCACTGATGGTGCTCCGTGCATGGTCGGGAAAAACAGGATTTGTCGCTCTTCTTTGTGAGCATGAAAACAGACGCATCCTAAGCTTTCATTGCATCATACATCAGGAGGTGCTTTGTGCTCAGATGTGTGGCGAGCAGCTTGGTGAGGTGATGTCGCTGGTGGTTCGGGTAGTCAACCTTATTGTGGCCTGAGCATTAAATGATCGCCAGTTTAAAACGCTGCTTGATGAGGTTGGGAATAATTATCCTGGTCTGCTTCTGCACAGCAACGTGCGTTGGTTGTCAAGGGGGAAAGTGCTCAGCTGATTTGCGGCTTGTCTGAGCGAAATAATGACTTTTCTTGAAATGAAGAATGTCGAGCATCCCGAGTTAGCTGACACTGAATGGCTCCTGAAGTTTTATTATCTCGTAGACATGACTGAACATCTAAATCAGCTCAATGTGAAAATGCAAGGCGTTGGAAATACAAAACAAGCAGTGTTTTCATTTGAAAACAAGATAGAACACTTCATCACTGACATTGAAACAGGTCGTTTATTACACTTTTAAAAACTGGGAGAGTTCAAAGATATGTGCACATCAAGTGACCCTGCTCAACATCTTAATATTCAGCAGCTACCAGGCTTCACGTCCAATCTCCTGCAGTCATTTAAAGCGCGCTTTGGAGAATTTCGTGACCACGCCCGTCTTTTTAACTTCATCACCCATCCACACGAGTGTGCAGTGGACAGCACTGACCTGAGTTGCATCCCCTGAGTCTCCGTCAGAGATTTTGAGCTCCAAGCTGCTGACCTGAAGGCTTCAGACATGTGGATGAATAAGTTCAAGTCACTGAATGAAGATTTGGAAAGACTAGCACGACAGCAAGCAGAGTTGGCGAGCTAAAACAAATGGTCAGAAATGAAAAAAAAACTTCAACACGCAGACCAGCTGATTGTCAAAACTTGGAACGTGCTACCAGTCACATACAACATTCTTCAGCGTGTGAGTTTTGCTGTACTGACAATGTTTGGCTCTACGTATGCATGCGAGCAGTCTTTCTCACATCTAAAGAACATCAAGACCAACCACCGATCACGTTTAACGGATGGAAGTCTCAACGCCTGCATGAAGCTTAACCTCACCACGTATCAACCAGACTACAAAGCCATAAGCAAATCCATGCAGCACCATAAGTCGCATTAATGGTAAGTAATACTCATTATTGATTATTTTAGCAACAGTATTACAGTGTTATTAAAAAGATTGCAGAGCATAATTATTGTGCTTTTAGTGTTGAAATTGCACAAAATGCACACATTTACTTGAATTTTTAGTTGTAAGAAATATGTAGAATGGCTCTCACAGAATTACGTCTCGAAATATGTCGTGTTTATGGCTCTCACAGAATTACGTCTCGAAATATGTGGTGTTTATGGCTCTCTCAGACAAAAAGTTTCCCGACCCCTGATTTAGATCTTCAGCAAGGAATTATCAAGAGGAGTTAGAATAGTACACCCGTACCTGAATCTAAATGTTCTATTGGCTGTGCTGTATTTAAAACCCTTGGCCGATGGAATTTCAACAAAAAGGAACCGTAAATAACAAAGCTGACTGTTTCTAGCTTATTTATGGTTTCTTTGTCTTCCTCTCACGTCTCCCTACCTCTCTCTCTCTCCACCTGTCCCTCTTTGTCTCAATGCGTCTTTATATCAAGATATATTCCATTAGTTTGTACTTGAGCTGACCAGTAAAAAACCATGGAATGGTCAGTTTGTACTTAGAGTGTGCTGGGGTAAATGAGGTCATTTGACCTGACCAGTAGAAACCATCGAATGGTCAGTTTGTACTTGTGGTGTAATGGGGTCAAATAGGTCATTTTAGCTGACCAGTAGAAACCAAAAGATGGCCCCAAGGAAGGAAAACCCTAAAACGGCTAAACATCACAAAGCTAAACTGTGCGAGTACTAAACAATCTCTGGAGACAGCCCTGGAGGGCAAACTGAGATCCACCACTCTAAACAATACGAACATTGAGACTGTTTGGACGAACTTTAGAGATCTAATCTACAGCACAGCCTCCCAAATCCTTGGACCTGCGACGAGAAAGCACCAAGACTGGTTCGATGACAATTGCGACGAAATCAAGCAAATGTTGTCAGAGAAACATCAATTCTACAAAAGACACATCAGCAATCCCAGGTCTTCAACCGTAACGGACTCATATAATAGCATACGCCGCGTCATACAACAAAAACTTCGCTGGATGCGAGACTCATGGCTAAACAAGAAAGCTGATGAGATTCAACAATATGCAGACAGGCATGATATGAAGAATTTTTACAACGCCCTTAAGGAAGTGTACGGACCCACAACGTCTAATTCATCCCCGCTTCTCAGTGCTGACGGGACATATCTAATTACTGACGGGGAGAAGATTCTTGAGCGCTGGGCTGAACACTTTCATGCTGTCCTGAACAGCAACTCAAGTATTAATGAAGATGCTATCAATCGCCTCCCTCAAGTACCAATTAACCTGGCAATGGATGACCAGCCTACACTTCTTGAGACGCAAAGAGCTGTACATCGTCTGTCATGTTGGAAAGGCTCCTGGAGCAGACTCAATTCCAGCAGAAATATACAAAGAAGGTGGCATGGTTCTACTGGAAAAGCTGCATGAAATCTTCCTAATGATGTGACAGCAAGAGGCTGTCCCCCAGGATTTTAAAGATGCGTCTATAGTCCCAATAGTACAAGCGAAAAAGGAACCGCCAAGCCTGCGATAATCATCGTGGAATTTCACTGCTATCAATTGCAGGAAAAATACTCGCCAGAATTCTCCTAAATCGCCTAAATGCACATCTGGATCAGGGTCTTTTACCAGAAAGCCAATGTGGTTTCCGGAAAGAACGTGGGACCATTGACATGATTTTTGCAGCTAGGCAATTGCAGGAAAAGTGTCAAGAGCAGAATATGGACCTATTTTCCATTTACATATACCTTACGAAAGCCTTTGACACAGTCTGCAGAGAGGGCCTGTGGAGGATTATGGCCAAGTATGGGTGTCCAAATAAGTATATAGCCATTGTAAGGCAATTTCATGATGGCATGCAGGCTCGAGTCCAGGACAACGGAGAGGTCTCTAAACCATTCCCTGTCACAAATGGCGTTAAGCAAGGCTGTGTTCTGGCCCCAAACATTGTTCAGCCTCATGTTCTCAGCCATGCTTACAGAGGCCTTCAGGAATAGCAATGTAGGCATGGACTTTAGGTATCGCACTGATTGTCGTCTGTTCAACCTCAGGAGGCTTAAAGCTAAGGCAAAGGTCAAATCAGACAGCATCCTGGACCTTCTTTTGCTGATGATTGTGCCCTTAACGCGGGCTCTGAAGCACAACTGCAACTAAGTGCTGATACATTTTCCAGTGCGTGCTCTAACTTTGGGCTCACCATCAGCACAAAGAAGACAGAAGTGTTATACCAGCCGGCCCCGGGCAAATCCTATACTGAGCCTAACATATTCATCAACGGCAACAAAATCAACACAGTGAGCCGCTTTACTTACCTTGGGAGCACACTGTCCCAGAAGGCCAATATTGATGACGAGGTGAACTCGAGAATCTCAAAGGCCAGCGCAGCATTCGGTAGATTGCATGACAGTGTCTGGAACAGAAGGGGAATCAGCACCCAAACAAAACTAAAAGTATACAGAGCTGTAGTGCTCCCCACCTTATTATATGCATGTGAAACTTGGACTGTATACCAACGCCATGCGAGGTTGCTGAACCACTTACACACCAAAAGCTTTAGAAAAATTCTCAATTAAAATAGCAGGAAAAAGTTCCAGACACCGAAATATTAGCCAGGTCAGGACTCCCCAGCGTCCACACTAGCCTCATGCAAAAACAACTACGCTGGGCGGGGCATCTAGTGCGCATGCCCGACCATCGCCTCCCTATGAGGCTCTTCTATGGTGAGCTTACAGAAGGGCATAGAGCACGCGGAGGTCCACGTAAGCGCTGCAAGGATGCACTTAAAACTGCTCTGAAGGCTTCGACATCGGACATGACTCCTGGGAAGCAGCAGCCAGTAACCGAGCCCACTGGCGCTCTATGATATGGAATGGCGCAGCTCTCTGTGAAGCTAATAGACAACAGGCTGCCAAGTTAAAACGTCAAGGCAGAAAGGAACGTATCCAAAACCCTCCTGCAGGGACCGCATCCATCTCTTGTCCGACATGCAGACGCCTTTTTCGTGCCAAAATAGGGTTAATAAGCCACCAGAGGACACATGTGGCGGCCCAGCAAATATGATGAGAGTGGTCATCGTCGACCACGACGGACGAACAACAACAACAACACAACATAAACCATGGAATGGTCAGTTTGTACTTGGAGGGTGCTGGGGTCAATGAGGTCATTTGAGCTGACCAGTAGAAACCATGAAATGGTCAATTTTAATGAGTACAAGGAGGAAGTTTGGTTCACGAGATTCAATCAAAAGGAACGTCCATTGTATCCAAATGGATTTTAGCCTGGATTCGTGGATATTAAATGGATCTGTAAATTTGATATAAAAATTTGGACTGTGGTTGGAAAAAATTAACTGTTGTGGAAAAACACATAAAAAATGAAAATGAATTAAGATTTAAACATTTCTTTTAGAAAACATCAAACTCAGAATTACATTTCCTGATAAAAGTATTTTTAACTTGAAGTTTGCACATGTAAATAAATAAATACAAACATATCGTAAATTAAACTCATCAAAATTCCCACGTCCATCTCAGTCTGATAATTAATAATCACGCGAATACGACTTTTAATAACGATTATTTCAACCAACGGATTTTGTGTTAAAAAGATAAAGGAGGGGAGACAATCAATGAAAGCTGTAAGTGGAGGGGCAGATAACTAATACTGGACATATCTCAAAACAGCTTTAATTTATTTACTGAAAAACGTGCGACAATGTCATGGTAGCCCATCGGAAATGAATTTTGGAAACTCCCTATAAATTAGTCATTGAATTTCAGTTCTCAAACAAAGTGATTTTCTCAAGTTCTCCATTAAACCAAGAAAGTACACCCTCATCACCAAAAGGTTTGACTCAACCTATTTTCACGTGTCCATTTCTACCCTTATCCCACCCCTTCAACTCTTATTAAGCTTCTCTAAGGTAAGAGCTAACGAGCATTGGGGCAAGGACTTCAGTCACAGCACTAATTCAAGGACTTACTTTTTTTTTCTTAAAAAATAAGTTCATAAATTGACACCCCGCCCCCTTGTGCAAACTGACAAGTATAATTATAACAACCATATGTTTAAGTGGCCTTTATTATCCCGCCCGCCCTGTCCATCCCTTTTAGCACCAGTAAATGCTCGTCGTGCTAATGTGACAATCAAAAACAAATTATTTTCAAAATCACATTTTAAGTGTTCGTCCATTTCGGTCTTGACACAACTGCACTCACGAAACTAACTGCGTTAAAAATAATAACGTTGTGTAACAATGGGGGTTAAAAACTGTGCGTTTGGAGGCGATGGTCCTTCATGTTGGCCTTGATACCACTGGGGGCGGGGGAGGGGGGAGGGGCTAATTGTATCAGTGAGCAGAAACACCGGAAACAAATATCGAAATCCAGGGATAAAAAATTAAGTTTCTAATTTGATAATCTGATATGATTGTGATTAATTCGCTAAAAGACTTTAATTCTATATTATAGAAAAAATAACTCTCCAGGGAAACAAGATCTTCTCAGGCTTCATGATTAAAGACAATTGAGTGGCGGCCCCTTAGAGATGCTATTTGTAGCCAACACTATAGATAAAAACAAAGTAATGTTTGCGGCAAGTCACTGCAGCAGAAGATGAAGATGAAATTCTCTCCAAAAAAATAAATAAATATGTATATAAAAATATGGAGCCATTCTTGGAACTGAATAATGTCAGCTAAACAAAAACCAAAGAGGAAAAATGAAAGAGTTATAAATAACTGATGGGAGATTGGGGAATGTGAGGAAAGAATGTAGAGTCATGTGGAGTATCAGGGAATCCGAGGGGAGAATAAGGAATGCGCTGTTGAAAAATACACAATACAGGGGTAGGGGGAAATGGAGGAAAATGGGGAAGCATAGAATGCTGGGTAGCGTGAGGGAAGCTTGGGATTCCAGGAATGAAGGAATAATTAGAAATACGTGACAGACGAGGGAATACAGGATACAATACTAAAAATAGGCAACTGAAACGTTTGCTGTACCGTTAGGGCAAGGATACAATATCTGATAAGTGGAAGGCTAATTAAATATTTTTTTCGCCGATACGATTCAAACACTAAGATTTTACGGCATCGTCTCTGTTGTGGTTGTTGACACCTTTAGAAAACGATCTTTTTAAAATTGTAGACACAGTGAACATGTGTCTCTGAAGATATCGTCAACATAAAACTATAATGATTTGGGAGTGATTAGACAACTCCTGCGATTAGACAAGTCGTGTGATTAGACAAGTCATGTGACTAAACAAATCGTGTGATTAGGCAAGTCGCGTGAATAGACAATTCGACAAGTGTTCACTTTTTAAATAAATCCTTTATTCCATTAAAAAACAAAAGACTACATTTCTATTTGATACATCAATCATTATTTACAGTGGATAAAAGGCGCACTATCTAGCCAAGACCACAAAGGTCCATTAGCGGAGAAGGATGTTCCAAACACTTGCTGACCATGGCTTACAGTAGGGCGCGGTGGTCGACTGGCGTACCGATGGTCATGGGTTCGAACCCATGTGAAGGCAAGGATTTCTTCCCGGGGCCTAGGGCGTCTCTCAGTCACCCAGCTCCGAATGGGTACCTAACACTAGTTAGGTGGCTGGGTAATGCGTGGAACCCACAAAGCCGTGGCCTGTGAACGCTGCATCACTTGCCAACATATCATCTGTCATGGTCTGTGCAATTATCTTCTGCATAGAAGGAGCGTCTGTATAGATAAGATAAGATACAGTGGATAAAAGGCGCACTATCTAGCCAAGACCACAAAGGTCCATTAGCAGAGATTGATGTTCCATCGTTTACCGTGATCAGATCGATCAACCTTTATGGCGCGTGTTCCCTTGAGACAATAAAAGTAACACTTATATTTAGAGATCAAAATAACCGAAAGCCTTGGTACTTGGTACTTGGCACTTGGTACTTGGTACTTGCTACTTGGTACTTGGTACTTGATACTAGGTACTTGGTACTTGGTACTTGCTACTTGCTACTTGGTACTTGGTACTGGCTACTTGGTACTTGGTACTTGGTACCTATTAAATGAACTTTCATTGTTCATTTTTCTTTCTTAAGAAAGACTCAAGAATAGTTTTTAATTTAAAAAACAAATACATTTTGGTTTGTCCTCGAGCTAAACTTATTTGCAAAGCGAGAAATCTGATATGAAACAAATCATGACGTTGAAACAAATCTGATGTTGAAACAAATCTGATGTTGAAACAGATCTGATGTTGAAACAAATCTGATGTTGAAACTAATCTGATGTTGAAACAAATCTGATGTTGAAACAATCTATGATATTAAACCAACAACTCAGGCCTATAGAAATTCAGCGATGTGTTTGAACTTCAGAAAACGTTGTCAGGTCAGTTGATGGTCAAATTTTTAAAGTTTAAAGTCATGCCTATGTAATATACACGCCGATGTAATATACACGCCGATGTAATATACACGCCGATGTAATATACAATGTAGAGGTTATGGTCTACTCTGCTACTCTTGACACATCTGCGAAGGGGTCTCTGTGTCATTTTGAACCGTTGAGAGTGTGCATTGATGAACTCATTCAATGTTAGCAGTCTTCCGGCTCAAGCCTAGAGAATTACATCTATTCTCAAAAACTATATTAATGTCTGCTGTAACACCAGACCTCCATTAATGTCTGCTGTAACACCAGACCTCCACTAATGTGTGCTGTAACACCAGACCTCCATTAATCTCTGCTGTAACATCAGACCTCCATTAATGTCTGCTGTAACACCAGACCTCCACTAATGTCTGCTGTAACACCAGACCTCCATTAATGTCTGCTGTAACACCATGCAGACCTCCATTAATGTCTGCTGTAACACCAAACCCCCATTTGCTTTCTCTACCACTAAATTATTCAAGCTACATGTCTCTATCTCATGGAACTAAATAACACGTTGGAGTCCATCAAATTTAATAACCACAGATTTTTGTTTTATCTCCCCGTCGGTGACTTTGGTGATTTTGCCAAGCCCGAAAAAAACCACAAGTGAAAAGAAAAATTGGGGTTTGAGGTCATTAAAATAATTAAAAACAAAACATTTGGGACCGATTATCGGTGACGCTATTCAAAAACTTTCCGACGTATGTAAGGTCTTCTAGTGTGACGAGATAAAAAGTGAAAATGAGCAACGATAAGAAAAGAGAGATGTGGCCGAGACGAGGCAAAAGTTCGAGAGGTGGTGGCCGCGATGAGATAGAAAGAATACATAACACCGCTAAGCGCCCAATGGCGTGTCCGGTGCGCCATGCTGACGGTTTAATGAGCCCCCCCCCCTACCGACAGAAAGCTTTGGGGCCAACTCCTTACGTAGCACGCACTACACTCCAGGAATTATTCTCTTTTATTATAACTATGACATTTTCAATCATCTTAGAAATCATGCTCATTAGATGCCAAAAAAATAAAAATAAATAACAATAATAATGATAATAGTAATAAAAATTACTGATAGGCAGAAGACAAATATCTTTGTGGAGTGTTTCCTCCCCTTTTGTTTCCGTGTTGGTTGGACAAAGTTTCTTAAAACAAAAGTGACGTTCATTCATGACATAAACATAGTTTGAAATATTACAGTACGTAAAGTGATACAAATTTACTGAGGGTAATCCCTTGCTAAAGTCCCATGTGCTGATGAAACGCCTAAAGGTAGGCAGATTTTGACAATATGATGTTGAACTCTTCGAACATGAGGACACTCTTCGAACATGAGGACACTCTTCGAACATGAGGACACTCTTCGAACATGAGGACACTCTTCGAACATGAGGACACTCTTCGAACATGAGGACACTCTTTCGAACATGAGGACACTCTTCGAACATGAGGACACTCTTCGAACATGAGGACACTCTTCGAACATGAGGACACTCTTCGAACATGAGGACACTCTTCGAACATGAGGACACTCTTCGAACATGAGGACACTCTTCGAACATGAGGACACTCTTCGAACATGAGGACACTCTTCGAACATGAGGACACTCTTCGAACATGAGGACACTCTTCGAACATGAGGACACTCTTCGAACATGAGGACACTCTTCGAACATGAGGACACTCTTCGAACATGAGGACACTCTTCGAACATGAGGACACTCTTCGAACATGAGGACACTCTTCGAACATGAGGACACTCTTCGAACATGAGGACACTCTTCGAACATGAGGACACTCTTCGAACATGAGGACACTCTTCGAACATGAGGACACTCTTCGAACATGAGGACACTCTTCGAACATGAGGACACTCTTCGAACATGAGGACACTCTTCGAACATGAGGACACTCTTCGAACATGAGGACACTCTTCGAACATGAGGACACTCTTCGAACATGAGGACACTCTTCGAACATGAGGACACTCTTCGAACATGAGGACACTCTTCGAACATGAGGACACTCTTCGAACATGAGGACACTCTTCGAACATGAGCACACTCTTCGAACATGAGGACACTCTTCGAACATGAGGACACTCTTCGAACATGAGGACACTCTTCGAACATGAGGACACTCTTCGAACATGAGGACACTCTTCGAACATGAGGACACTCTTCGAACATGAGGACACTCTTCGAACATGAGGACACTCTTCGAACATGAGGACACTCTTCGAACATGAGGACACTCTTCGAACATGAGCACACTCTTCGAACATGAGGACACTCTTCGAACATGAGGACACTCTTCGAACATGAGGACACTCTTCGAACATGAGGACACTCTTCGAACATGAGGACACTCTTCGAACATGAGGACACTCTTCGAACATGAGGACACTCTTCGAACATGAGGACACTCTTCGAACATGAGGACACTCTTCGAACATGAGGACACTCTTCGAACATGAGGACACTCTTCGAACATGAGGACACTCTTCGAACATGAGGACACTCTTCGAACATGAGGACACTCTTCGAACATGAGGACACTCTTCGAACATGAGGACACTCTTCGAACATGAGGACACTCTTCGAACATGAGGACACTCTTCGAACATGAGGACACTCTTCGAACATGAGGACACTATTCGAACATGAGGACACTCTTCGAACATGAGGACACTCTTCGAACATGAGGACACTCTTCGAACATGAGGACACTCTTCGAACATGAGGACACTCTTCGAACATGAGGACACTCTTCGAACATGAGGACACTCTTCGAACATGAGGACACTCTTCGAACATGAGGACACTCTTCGAACATGAGGACACTCTTCGAACATGAGGACACTCTTCGAACATGAGGACACTCTTCGAACATGAGGACACTCTTCGAACATGAGGACACTCTTCGAACATGAGGACACTCTTCGAACATGAGGACACTCTTCGAACATGAGGACACTCTTCGAACATGAGGACACTCTTCGAACATGAGGACACTCTTCGAACATGAGGACACTCTTCGAACATGAGGACACTCTTCGAACATGAGGACACTCTTCGAACATGAGGACACTCTTCGAACATGAGGACACTCTTCGAACATGAGGACACTCTTCGAACATGAGCACACTCTTCGAACATGAGGACACTCTTCGAACATGAGGACACTCTTCGAACATGAGGACACTCTTCGAACATGAGGACACTCTTCGAACATGAGCACACTCTTCGAACATGAGGACACTCTTCGAACATGAGGACACTCTTCGAACATGAGCACACTCTTCGAACATGAGGACACTCTTCGAACATGAGGACACTCTTCGAACATGAGGGACACTCTTCGAACATGAGCACACTCTTCGAACATGAGGACACTCTTCGAACATGAGGACACTCTTCGAACATGAGGACACTCTTCGAACATGAGGACACTCTTCGAACATGAGGACACTCTTCGAACATGAGGACACTCTTCGAACATGAGGACACTCTTCGAACATGAGGACACTCTTCGAACATGAGGGCACTCTTCGAACATGAGGGCACTCTTCGAACATGAGGACACTCTTCGAACATGAGGACACACTTCGAACATGAGGACACTCTTCGAACATGAGCACACTCTTCGAACATGAGGACACTCTTCGAACATGAGGACACTCTTCGAACATGAGGACACTCTTCGAACATGAGGACACTCTTTGAACATGAGGGCACTCTTCGAACATGAGGGCACTCTTCGAACATGAGGACACTCTTCGAACATGAGCACACTCTTCGAACATGAGGACACTCTTCGAACATGAGGACACTTTTCGAACATGAGGACACTCTTCGAACATGAGGACTCTCTTCTAACATGAGAACACTCTTCGAACATGAGGACACTCTTCGAACATGAGGACACTCTTCGAACATGAGGACACTCTTCGAACATGAGGACAATCTTCGAACATGAGGACACTCTTCGAACATGAGCACACTCTTCGAACATGAGGACACTCTTCGAACATGAGGACACTCTTCGAACTTGAGGACACTCTTCGCACATGTGCATACTCTTCGAACATGAGGACACTCTTCGAACATGAGGACACTCTTCGAACATGAGTACACTCTTCGAACATGAGGACACTCTTCGCACATGTGCACACTCTTCGAAAATGAGGACACTCTTCGAACATGAGGACACTCTTCGAACATGAGGACACTCTTCGAACATGAGGACACTCTTCGAACATGAGGGCACTCTTCGAACATGAGGACACTCTTCGAACATGAGCACACTCTTCGAACATGAGGACACTCTTCGAACATGAGCACACTCTTCGAACATGAGGACAATCTTCGAACATGAGGACACTCTTCTAACATGAGGACACTCTTCGAACATGAGGACAATCTTCGAACATGAGGGCACTCTTCGAACATGAGGACACTCTTTGAACATGAGGACACTCTTCGAACATGAGGACACTCTTCGAACATGAGCACACTCTTCGAACATGAGGACACTCTTCGAACATGAGCACACTCTTCGAACATGAGCACACTCTTCGAACATGAGGACACTCTTCGAACATGAGCACACTCTTCGAACATGAGCACACTCTTCGAACATGAGGACACTCTTCGAACATGAGGCCACTCTTCGAACATGAGGACAATCTTCGAACATGAGGACACTCTTCGAACATGAGGACACTCTTCGAACATGAGGACACTCTTCTAACATGAGGTCACTCTTTGAACATGAGGACAATATTCGAACATGAGGGCACTCTTCGAACATGAGGACACTCTTTGAACATGAGGACACTCTTCGAACATGAGGACACTCTTCGAACATGAGGACACTCTTCGAACATGAGCACACTCTTCGAACATGAGGACACTCTTCGAACATGAGCACACTCTTCGAACATGAGGACACTCTTCGAACATGAGGACACTCTTCGAACATGAGCACACTCTTCGAACATGAGGACACTCTTCGAACATGAGCACACTCTTCGAACATGAGGACACTCTTCGCACATGTGCACACTCTTCGAACTTGAGGACACTCTTCGAACATGAGGACACTCTTCGAACATGAGGACACTCTTAGAACATGAGGACACTCTTCGAACATGAGGACACTCTTCGAACATGAGGACACTCTTCGAACATGAGGACACTCTTCGAACATGAGGACACTCTTCGCACATGTGCACACTCTTCGAACATGAGGACACTCTTCGAACATGAGGACACTCTTCGAACATGAGTACACTCTTCGAACATGAGGACACTCTTCGCACATGTGCACACTCTTCGAACATGAGGACACTCTTCGAACATGAGGACACTCTTCGAACATGAGGACACTCTTCGAACATGAGGACACTCTTCGAACATGAGGACACTCTTCGAACATGAGGACACTCTTCGAACATGAGGGCACTCTTCGAACATGAGGACACTCTTCGAACATGAGGACAATCTTCGAACATGAGGACACTCTTCGAACATGAGGACACTCTTCGAACATGAGTACAATCTTCGAACATGAGGACACTCTTCGAACATGAGGACACTCTTCGAACATGAGGACACTCTTCGAACATGAGGACAATCTTCGAACATGAGGACACTCTTCGAACATGAGGACACTCTTCGAACATGAGGGCACTCTTCGAACATGAGGACACTCTTCGAACATGAGCACACTCTTCGAACATGAGGACACTCTTCGAACATGAGGACACTCTTCGAACATGAGGACACTCTTCGAACATGAGGACACTCTTCGAACATGAGGACACTCTTCGAACATGAGGGCACTCTTCGAACATGAGGACACTCTTCGAACATGAGGACAATCTTCGAACATGAGGACACTCTTCGAACATGAGGACACTCTTCGAACATGAGGACAATCTTCGAACATGAGGACACTCTTCGAACATGAGGACACTCTTCGAACATGAGCACACTCTTCGAACATGAGGACACTCTTCGAACATGAGCACACTCTTCGAACATGAGGACACTCTTCGCACATGTGCACACTCTTCGAACATGAGGACACTCTTCGAACATGAGGACACTCTTCGAACATGAGCACACTCTTCGAACATGAGGACACTCTTCGAACATGAGGACACTCTTCGAACATGAGGACACTCTTCGAACATGAGGGCACTCTTCGAACATGAGGACACTCTTCGAACATGAGGACACTCTTCGAACATGAGGACACTCTTCGAACATTGCATTAGAAACATTGCAACTATTATCACAGTAGATTTTGTGTTTCACGTTACTTCTGGTAAATGACTAATATTGAAGTGAACTACCACCGTATGAAACACTGCTACCAAGGCACTGAATAGTGCTTGTGAATCAGACAAGAATCACGTTTCAAAGATGAGACGATGGTTTAGTTATCTCTGAGGAAATCTTCTCTGTTACACTATATTAGTAAAAACTATTCTTCTTTTCTCAAGGGATATTTCGGCTGTTTATTTTTGACGTGTCCAATTTACTTTTTTCAATTACGGACAACGAAAGTCAAACGAAGAGTTACAAGAAAATATAAAAATACTTCCCGCCTGGCATTCAGGCGTGGAATGGATTGGCTCAGCAAATTGGCTCAGTAAATTTGCTCAGCAAATTGGCTCAGTAAATTGGCTCAGTAAATTGGCTCAGCAAATTGGCTCAGTAAATTGGCTCAGTAAATTGGCTCAGCAAATTGGCTCAGCAATTGGCTCAGTAAATTGGCTCAGTAAATTTGCTCAGTAAATTGGCTCAGCAAATTGGCTCAGCAAAGTGGCTCAGTAAATTGGCTCAGTAAATTTGCTCAGCAAATTGGCTCAGTAAATTGGCTCAGTAAATTTGCTCAGTAAATTGGCTCAGCAAATTGGCTCAGCAAATTGGCTCAGTAAATTGGCTCAGCAAATTGGCTCAGTAAATTGGCTCAGCAAAATTGGCTCAGTAAATTGGCTCAGTAAATTGGCTCAGTAAATTGGCTCAGTAAATTGGCTCAGTAAATTGGCCCAGTAAATTGGCTCAGCTAATTGGCTCAGCAAATTGGCTCAGCAAATTGGCTCAGTAAATTGGCTCAGCAAATTGGCTCAGTAAATTGGCTCAGTAAATTGGCTCAGTAAATTGGCTCAGTAAATTGGCCCAGTAAATTGGCTCAGCAAATTGGCTCAGCAAATTGGCTCAGCAAATTGGCTCAGTAAATTAGCTCAGCAAATTGGCTCAGTAAATTGGCTCAGCAAATTGGGTCAGCAAATTGGCTCAGCAAATTGGCTCAGCAAATTGGCTCAGTAAATTGGCTCAGCAAATTGGCACAGTAAATTGGCTCAGCAAATCAAAACAAACGCACTAACAGCATTCTAAATTCTTTTTTTAAATTTAGATACAAGATTAGACATAAACTATTGAAAGCGTTGAACGGAATAAAATTGTGTTTAGAAGAAGTTTCCGTAACGTATAAGATATAAATCTATTGTTTAAATCCTTAAAAGATTAAATCTTAACACGCGTAGCATAATACATTTAATAAGAAACCGTGGATTGTACTAAACTATTTTTTTCTTCAGTACTTTCAAAGTAAACATTAAAAACAACATTATTAAAAATAAAAAAAGAAACGTCAGTTCTAAATGTAAGAAATCTTTAATTGTAACAATAATTAATCCCATCACCTTTCAAACCTTTCAAACGTTGAAAATGTAAAATATTCTGAGAGTAAAAAGTTGAGCGTGTAAAAGAAAAGCACTTATCTTTGAACAATTTATTCAGTTCCCCAGCACTTGCAGGCACTTTAATTTAACTGGGCTTCAAGCACTTCAAATTTAGGTCAAGGTTAATAAGTTGGAGTTTTAAAATTGATCAATATCAAAGTTGTGTCAATTACTGAAAATGGAAGTCTTTTATGGAAATTTTTTTAATTCCATTTTTAAAATTACTTTAAAAAATACATTCGGACATTATTTTAGAATATCATTTTTAGGTGCACGTGCACTACTAGTGACTTCCTTGTAGAGGATATTATTTAATGTATCAATAGACTTGGATAATGTGCAATCAATAAAGTACACTGAATGTCACATGTCATGTGTCCTAAAACAAATAACACCTGTGTACACTGAATTTCACATGTCACATAGTAGCCTAATTAATGTATGAGTGGTTGTTTTTTTTATAAATCTTATAACAACCTGCATATGTTAAAGTTTGGATAATTTGAACGGACACTTGTCTATCTTAAACAAAGCTACACATTAATTTAGAATAGACAATTTACACCGTGATCTGGCTGCGTGGTTGACTTGAATTTATTCAGATATATTCAATCTACCTTTTTATTAAATCCCTTATATTAACTTCACCGCTGTCTCTGTCTCTCTGTCTTGGGCGGGCGGAAAAGCAAAAGTAAAAAAACGAACCCGTGAAAACAAAGTTTTTGACTATAAATCCCTTATATATGAGTCATAACTAACAGAATTGATTATTTTCAAACGCGACAAGCATTTACAGACTGACACCGAGTGATGTCCCCTGTCTTTTAACGGGGGATGGGACGTGAGGGGGTGTCGGCACGACGGTCGACGTCTAAGCGTCAACTCAAACTTTCACGTGGGAAAAAAACAATAACAAACCTTGAATTTGAATTACATACCTCATATAAGGAAGAACTAAAAATGCATTAATTTAATTACGGTACAATCGACCGGTCTGAAATTTTAATACGATTCATTGTTAGGTGAGACGGGTACGTGTGCCAAATTTCAGCTCGATCGGATCACTGGAAGTGGGCCATTTTCGACTTTTGTTTTTCCTCCCGCCCGCCCATGAGATGATGAGATGACGACAGACAGAGACGGCCGCGAAGTTAATATAAGGGATTTAATAAAACAAACCCGTAAAAACAAAGTTTTTGACTAAAAATCCCTTATATATAAGACATAACTAACAGTATTTTTTATTTTCAAACTCTTAACTCAAATTTGCTTCATAACCCTAAGGGGGGGGGGACTGAGCTCAGGATGACACGTAAAATGTAAACAAAAGCACGCGGGTACGTCGATGGGTCGCTTCAACGCATCAACTCAAACTCTCACGTGGGAAAAAAACAATAACAAACTTCAGCTCGATCGGATCACTGGAAGTGGGTCATTTGCGACTTTTGTTTTTCCGCCCGCGCACCCATGAGATGATGAGATGACGACAGACAGAGACGGCTGCGAAGTTAATATAAGGGATTTAAAAATGACCCACGTCCCGTAAAGCCATCGAGCTGAAATTTGGCACACTGACCCGTGTCACCTAACGAAGCATCGTATCAAAACTTCAGATCGATCGAACGTACCGTAATTAAATTAATGCATTTTTAGTTTATCTATATAAAACGATATGTAGAAGTCGCTATTGTTTACATTTTAGGGTTCACTTGACTTCACGCCAGCCATCGGTGAACACATCTCGTGTTTTAACCAGGTGTACCGGCGTGCTTTTGTTTACATTTTACGTGTCACGCTGAGCTCGGTCCAGCGATCGGTGACTAGACATTTCCCCTCTCCCCCCCCACCCCCGGGTTATAAAGCAAATGGGAGTTATGACAGATTCACTCTGTAAATGTTTTTTTGCGTTTGAACATAATCAATAGTGTTAGTTATGTCTCATATATAAGGGATTTATAGTCAAAAACTTTGTTTTTACGAGTTTATTTTATTACAATTAACATGTAATTTCTTTTATTATTAAATCCTTATATTAACTTAGAAATCTTGTCTCTCTGTCGTGATCTCTTCGTACGTCTGGCGGAAAAACAAATGTAAAAAAATGACCCACTTCCTGTGATACCGTCGAGCTGAAATTTGGCACATAGACTTGTGTCACCTAACAATGCATCGTATCAAAATTTCAGATTGATCGAACGTACCGTAATTAAATTAATGCATTTTTAGTTTATCTCTATACGGAATATGTAATTCAATTTCACGGTTTGTTATTGTTTTTTTTTCACGTGACAGTTCAGTTCGCGCGTTGACGCAACATCGTCGATATACCGGCGTGCTTTTGTTTACATTTTACGTGTCACGCTGAGCTCGGTCCAGCGATCGGTACCAGACCTTTCCCCTTCTCCCACCACCCACCCCCCACCCCCGGGTTTTAAAGCAAACGGGAGTTAAGACAGATTCAGTCTGTTAATGTTTGTCGCGTTTGAATATAATCAATACTGTTAGTTATGTCTCATATATAAGGAATTTATAGGCAAAAACTTTGTTTTTACGGGTTTGTTTTATTTTTATATTCATTTTCGTCATAGTACTGCTGGTTAAGCGGATACCTTTATTTTGTTTGGTTTTTCAATAAATTTAAAAAAAAATTTTATGCGATATTTTTAAATAATATTCCGTCCCACAACCTATTTGAAGCCTCATTCACATTGTTCAACAATATTTGCAAACATTGGCCGGCATATTGGATTACACATGACAAAAACCACAACTCTTCTAGTCAGTCATGACTTACGATTTTTTATATTTCACATGAAAGTATTGATTAAACATTAGACTTGTTTCACTGGAGCCTTTCCCCCCTCTACAGTCTCGTTACGGCTTAAGTTGTTGCGATTTCATTCTCTCCAACGTTGCATCTACTGATCATTTACGCAAGATACAAGATGGTACTGGCTAAAATTTCTTGTAGTTTTTTGTCACTTTTGCTTTCCACTTTTTTTATTGCCGTTTTTATTTCTTGGTTTGTTGATATTCAGGTATTGTTGTTTAATACATTAGAGAATATTACATGAGCTGTTACTCCATTAAAAAAATTGTTTCCTAACATTTTCTGGCCTGCTGGTTTAAGATTGTTTTTTGTTTTTGTTTCCAATGCCCGGATGAGCTCATTTATTATTCGGTGAATATTTGAAATTGCGACGTTCTTATTTATGAACACTTGTGTCTCCATGATAGGTTTTTATATATTCTGTTATAATTATCTTGACCATGGCCGCAGGGAAAGAGAGAAGAATACGATTATTTTCACCAGCTGCCTGTGTTATTTTTACTTGTGTAGTACAGAATATAACAAAAATATGTATACTCGCCCCTTGAAAGCTGCAATAATTCCTAATTCTTGATTCTTCGCTGTTTTGTCATGTAATCAGAACTTTGTCATGTAATCAGAACTTTTTCATCTAATCAGATTATCTGATGCTTGTCTGTGTCTCAGCAGTTGTTACTACAACAAACACTGTCAGTAAAACTGTAGGAGCGTTGATACAAACTTCTGCCAGTTGTCCCCCTTTCTCTGCGATTACTCTTCATTTTTGAAAACAATTATATTAGTTTCTTTGTTACTTATTCAAAACTAGTGAAACTTGCACTAACAATCGTTGTCATGGTTTACACTTCTATACAAAGATCTTTCAATAATGTTCATAGTGGTTGTTTAACGGCTCTTGAAAAGATCGTTTAGAGCTGTTATTTGTGTAATGTCTCAAAGACGTGGTTACAAACGTCTTTATGTACAACACCACATAGACGTGGTTACAAACATCTTTATGTACAACACCACATAGACGTGGTTACAAACATCTTTATGTACAACACCACATAGACGTGGTTACAAACATCTTTATGTACAACACCACATAGACGTGGTTACAAACATCTTTATGTACAACACCACATAGACGTGGTTACAAACATCTTTATGTACAACACCACATAGACGTGGTTACAAACATCTTTATGTACAACACCACATAGACGTGGTTACAAACATCTTTATGTACAACACCACATAGACGTGGTTACAAACATCTTTATGTACAACACCACATAGACGTGGTTACAAACATCTTTATGTACGTACAACACTCCAGACTGCCAAAACACAAACAACCTTGGGTACCTCACAATTTATTTACAACGACAGGTTCACAAAATCGTTGATTTAATATTATTATAATTTTTACAAAATATAATCTAAAATCTTGTATACGAAATGCTTAATGTAACGGTGATGAATGAACCATTAAAAACTGTTTCGATCTGTTTAGTTTTTATTCCTTAAAAACGTTCGCCCTGTCTGATTTTTCCTGTCATTTTATGAGCCCACCCACGTCACAAAGATAACTCATTTAGCGATTCTGATAAAAGGGTATGGCCCACTTGTTGGCCTCAGAATCGCTTTCAGCTTCTAATCAATAGCAACCCAGGAGGACATGGAAAGACAATGATGATCTAGCAATCCAACAGTTATCCACCTTTAAACCTGACCTACGTCATACGATACAATGATAATCTCACCTTTGAGTGTTGTTCGGCCCAGCTCCACGCCAGTAAGCGAATCAACGCCCGATTCTCACGATACTCAGGCGGGGCTACGTCACAAATAAAGGCGGGGAACCTACGGCGATAAGAGGGCGCTGCTGTGTTTAATAACAAACATTGGGGGTGACGTGGTAATGTTGATAAAAAGCTTCGTGTCGCGTTGGGGCGCGAGGTTAACATCACGGCGTAGATAGGCTAAGGAGACGTAATCTGATTTCCCAGTTCAAAAATAAAAATGGCTGATTCGGTCCTGGAGGACATGACGTAATTTTTTTATTTTTATTTTACGAGATCGAAGGCCTGTCATAAAAATCGATAGAGCTACCATGAAAGCAAACAAAGAACCAATGAGGCACGCGCTTTGAAGATATGCGGCATGACACCAAAGTCCAGTGTTGTAGTCCATGACATCTAAGTCCAATGTTGTTGTAGCCCACGACATCAAAGACCAGTGTGGTAGGGAAAGAGGATGGTGTGAAAGAGGATGGTGTGAAAGAGGATGGTGTGAAAGAGGATGGTGTGGAAGAGGATTTTGTGAAAGAGGATGGTAGGGAAAGTAGGATGTGGACTGCGGTGTAGTGTGGGTATGTGCCACTAGGTTTGCCGCCACTCCCCCCCCCACCCGTCAAAATATGTTGATGCTAAAAATAATTTATTAGAAATTAATAACTAAGACACCGTACATTTTCATGTTAGAAATAATAATAATAATAAATTGATTATTTATATAGCGCTGTATCCCAGTAAGGAACTGGGCTCACAGCGCTTTACATGACAGAAATAACATACCTATAAGTATTAAATTAACCTTCATATCATAACAAACACAAACATTACAGTACATTATACATAAGCTACGTTAATCATTTACAAGAAATGTTGTTTCATTAATTTTGAAAATAAATTTTGAAAAGATGTGTTTTAAGTGCAGTCTTGAAGGACTTGGTTGTTTGAATACTACGTATGTGTAATGGTAGAGAATTCCATTGTTTGGCTGCACAAAAAGAGAACGACCTTTCACCAAATGTTTTGGTGCGTGTCGTAGGAACAGAGAGAACGCGTGTGTCTGCAGAAGATCGTAGCTGGCGAGTGGGTGAGTAGACCGACAAAAATTCAGTAAGATACGATGGGCATGAGTCCGAAAAGAAGTTGTGACAGAGAACGGCCAGTTTGTAATCAATACGAGATTGTATAGGCAGCCAATGAAGTGAGCGAAGAAGTGGAGTAACATGTTAAATATTATTAAAAAGAATTCAGGGACATAATTATTGTACTTTTAGTGTTAACATTAGGAACCGTCCATTAATAAGGCCACGCACCGTTGGGGTCACACATGACGTTGTGTAACGAGGGGGGGTGTTTAAGAAATGTTACGTCACATAAAAACACACAACTTTATATAAAATTTCCAATAAAATATTTGATATCTTACAATTTATTTAATGATATTTTAAATGGCCTCACGCATGCTACGATATTTAAGTGTAGCCTTTTACTAATTACTTAATTATATGAGAAAAAAAATTATTTGAAACACGCTACTTTTGAAAAAAAATGGCTTTAATTGGGGGTGGGGGACGGGGGCGGCGCAAAGCTTTGTGACGTCACATTGGAAAAAATGGGGGGGGGGTCTCTGTCACGTGAGAGAGAGGTCAGAAGCTAGTTGGTTGTGGTCACATGAAGAAGGAAGTCACGTGAGGGAGAAAGGAGATGGCCGACTGATGTATTTCTATTTGAGTACGTTATGATGTAAATTGCTGTACATAAAGTTTGAATTAAAAGTTATCATGTTGAACTAGTGCCTCCTGGAATTATTGAGCAAAAGTTAATGTAGACATTGTTAAGCCCACTAGTAAGCAGCTGTAACAGTCTCAGTTTTTGTGACGAAGTATGACGATGGGGGGGGGTATGAAAAATCTGCCAAAATCGCGTGACGTCATTTATGAACGGCCTTTGACACAAAATGCACGCATTTACTTGAATTTTTAGTTTTATAATATAGTATGGCTCTCACAGAATTACTTTACAAAATATGTTTTGTTTATGGCTCTATCAGACTAAAAATATCCCGACCCCTGGTCACTAGTTCTGTCACTATTTGTGTCACTAGTTGTGTCACTATTCGGTCACTATTTGTGTTACTATTTGTGTCACTATTTGTGTCACTATTTGTGTCACTATTTGTGTCACTATTTGTGTCACTAGTTGTGTCACTATTTGTGTCACTATTTGTATCACTAGTTGTGTCACTATTTGTGTCACTATTTGTGTCACTATTTGTGTCACTATTGTGTCACTGTTTGTGTCACTGTTTGTGTCACTATTTGTGTCACTATTTCTGTTACTTTTTGTGTCACTATTTGCGTCACTATTTGTTTCACTATTTGTGTCACTATTTGTGTCACTATTTGTGTCACTAGTTGTGTCACTATTTGTGTCACTAGTTGTGTCATTATTTGTGTCACTATTTGTGTCACTATTTGTGTCATTATTTGTGTAACTAGTTGTTTCAATATTTGTGTCACTATTTGTGTCACTAGTTGTGTCACTATTTGTGTCACTAGTTGTATCACTATTTGTTTCACTATTTGTGTCACTATTTGTGTCACTATTTATATCACTATTTGTGTCACTATTTGTGTCACTATTTGTTTCACTATTTGTGTCACTATTTGATTCACCGTTTGTGTCACTATTTGTGTCATTATTTGTGTAACTAGTTGTTTCAATATTTGTGTCACTATTTGTGTCACTAATTGTGTCACTATTTGTGTCACTAGTTGTATCACTATTTGTTTCACTATTTGTGTCACTATTTGTGTCACTATTTATATCACTATTTGTGTCACTATTTGTGTCACTATTTGTTTCACTATTTGTGTCACTATTTTATTCACCGTTTGTGTCACTATTTGTGTCACTATTTGTGTCACTATTTGTGTCACTATTTGTTCACTATTTGTGTCACTATTTGTTTCACTATTTGTGTTACTATTTGTGTCACTAGTTGTGTCACTATTCGTGTCACTATTTGTGTCACTATTTGTGTCACTATTTGTGTCACTATTTGTGTCACTATTTGTGTCACTATTTGTGTCACTATTTGTGTCACTATTTGTGTCACTATTTGTGTCACTATTTGTGTCACTATTTGTGTCACTATTTGTGTCACTATTTGTGTCACTATTTGTGTCACTATTTGTGTCACTATTTGTGTCACTATTTGTGTCACTAGTTGTGTCACTATTTGTGTCACTTTTGTGTCACTATTTGTATCACTATTTGTGTCACTATTTGTGTCACTATATGTGTCTTTATTTGTGTCACTATTCAGTCACAATTTGTGTTACTATTTGTGTCACTATTTGTGTCAATATTTGTGTCACTATTTGTGTCACTATTTGTGTTACTATTTGTGTCACTAGTTGTGTCACTATTTGTGTCACTAGTTGTGTCACTATTTGTGTCACTATTTGTGTCACTATTTGTGTCACTATTTGTGTCACTATTTGTGTCACTATTTGTGTCACTATTTGTGTCACTATTTGTGTCACTATTTGTGTCACTAGTTGTGTCACTATTTGTGTCACTAGTTGTGTCACTATTCGTGTCACTATTTGTGTCACTATTTGTGTCACTATTTGTGTCACTATTTGTGTCACTATTTGTGTCACTATTTGTGTCACTATTTGTGTCACTATTTGTGTCACTATTTGTGTCACTATTTGTGTCACTATTTGTTTCACTATTTGTGTCACTATTTGTTTTACTATTTGTGTCACTATTTGTGTCACTAGTTGTGTCACTATTTGTGTCACTATTTGTGTCACTATTTGTGTCACTATTTGTGTCACTATTTGTGTCACTATTTGTGTCACTATTTGTGTCACTATTTGTGTCACTAGTTGTGTCACTATTTGTGTCACTAGTTGTGTCACTATTCGTGTCACTATTTGTGTCACTATTTGTGTCACTATTTGTGTCACTATTTGTGTCACTATTTGTGTCACTATTTGTGTCACTATTTGTGTCACTATTTGTGTCACTATTTGTGTCACTATTTGTGTCACTATTTGTTTCACTATTTGTGTCACTATTTGTTTTACTATTTGTGTCACTATTTGTGTCACTATTTGTGTCACTATTTGTGTCACTATTTGTGTCACTATTTGTGTCACTATTTATGTCACTATTTGTGTCACTATTTGATTCACTATTTATGTCACTATTTGTGTTACTATTTATGTCACTATTTATGTCACTATTTTTGTCACTATTTGGGCCCACATAATCTGTGAGGAAGATTTTTCTTGTATGAAAATAAACAAGTCTAAGAACAGATCGATGTTGACTGACTGCAATTTGAATTCAGTCATGCGAATCACCACTAGTAAACTGGTTTCACAGTTCCAGAGTGTTATCCACAATTGTGAAAAGTTAGATACTTTACATTAATTATAATTTTACTCTGTGTTCAGCTTTTAGGTCAATTACGTTCATTCTTCTGCAGAGTTATTATGACAGGTAACAATAAAATTTTGTTGAATAATTATGAATTGACAAATTTATTATTACATTAGAAACTGTTTCAGTTCGTATTAAAAATCTAATATGCATGTGTAATAGAGTGTGAATGTGAAATAAAACGACAAATACATGGTTATTATCATTCATATTTATATACTTTGTAAATTCTTATTGAGGTAGATAAAACATATATGTGGCCCTCCTATAACAATAAATTTTTCAATGTGGCCCGCCCCTGATTTAGGGCAACATTCACCGCTCAAATAAATTTTCCCAGATAGTTCATGTTTTCAATGTAAGAAAGGAACAAATTTCATTTCGACTAACAAAGTTTCTGCCTCTTTTCGTGTGTTCAGCTTTTAGTCTTACTTTTTTTCAGGTTTTCTATAGCTTTACATAAGATCAAAATGGCTCCCTGGTATATTTAATAATTATTTTATTCGAGTCCTGAAATCTGTTTAATACCTGCCTGTAGCAGTAATTTCAATGGGACTAGATTTTGTATGTTAGACTTACTCAAGACATACATGCAGTGAAACTTTATTCAATGGGCCCCAAATGTATGTCCACTACATTTCTGTGGAATTGATTTTTTTCTGTAACTTTGTCTCACTCATATGAGGATAAGAGTTGTTGGGGTAGTGATTAGGGTAAGGGTTAGGATTAGGGTTAGGATTAGGGTTAGGATTAGGGTTTAGATTAGGGTTAGGATTAGGGTTAGGGTTATGATTAGGGTTAGGGTTACGATTAGGGTTAGGATTAGGGTTAGGGTTAGGATTAGGTTAGGATTAGGATTAGGGTTAGGATTAGGGTTAGGATTAGGGTTAGGATTAGGGTTAGGATTAGGGTTAAGATTAGGGTTAGGATTAGGGTTAGGATTAGGATTAGGGTTAGGGTCGGATTAGGGTTAGGATTAGGGTTAGGGTTAAGATTAGGGTTAGGATTAGGATTAGGGTTAGGGCTAGGGTTAAGATTAGGGTTAGGGCTAGGGTTAGGATTAGGGTTAGGGCTAGGGCTAGGGTTAGGGTTAAGGTTAGGATAAGGGTCAGGGTTAAGTTTAAGGTTAGGAATAGTGTTAGGCTAGGGCTAGGATTAAGTTTAGGGTTAGGATTAGGGTTAGGATTTGGGCCAGGATTAAGTTAAGAGTTAGGATTATGGTTAAGGTTAGGGCTAGGGCTAGCGATAGTGTTAAATTTATAGTTAGGTTTAAGTTTAGGGTTAGGATTAGGGCTAGGGTTAAGTTTACGGTTTGGATTAGGGTTAGGATTAGGGTTAGGATTATGGTTAGGATTAGGGTTAGGATTAGGGTTAGGATTAGGATTAGGGTTAGGATTAGGGTTAGGATTAGGGTTAGGGTTAGGATTAGGGTTAGGATTAGGGTTAGGATTAGGGTTAGAGCTAGGGTTAGGATTAGGGTTAGGGCTAGGGTTAGGATTAGGGTTAGGGCTAGGGTTAGGATTAGGGTTAGCGCTAAGGTTAGGGTTAAGGTTAGGATAAGGGTCAGGGTTAAGTTTAAGGTTAGGAATAGTGTTAGGACTAGGACTAGGGTTAGGGTTAGGATTAGGATTAGGGTTAGGATTAGGGTTAGGTTTAGGGTTAGGTTTAGGGTTAGGATTAGGGTTAGGATTAGGGTAAGGGTTAGGATTAAGGCTAGGGTTAGGTTTTTAAAGTATTTTTAATTTATAAATTTAATTCTACCATGAGAACAATGAACTGTTAAGGGGTCATCTAGTCACATTTTCAAAAAATCATTGAATCCCTCCTTCGATTATTAAGAATTCATCTTTAAAAAAATTCGTAGCAATTGAAATTAAGAAAGCTGAAAGTATTTTTAAAAAAAGACTTTCTCATCAATTGTGACACAATTCATATTTTGTTTTTAATACAAATTACAATGTAACTTACATTGTTCTGTTTGTTAATGTATAAAATAAGCTTCAGTCTCATGAGCTCCTATCCGACTGTCTCTTAGTATTAAGTTTTTTTCTTCTCAGGGCACGTGAAGCTGAAAATCCCCCATGAACTTTGACCTCAGTGAGGAAGTCAGGCCGACCAGATAAACAATGGCAGAGGAAATGGAGCCACGCTAGCCGAAGATTTGACAACTCCAGACAACATTGTTAGTGACCTTAATTCTGGGACAGTCGCACGAGCTGACATCCGGTGATGCAGGTAGCAGGGCGGGGTGGGGTTCAGATGACAGATGCGGGCTCCAATGAGGTCAGATTGTTCAAACCATGATTTCATGTTAGCGGGTGCTGTGATAACAGTGGACTTGGTTCAGAAAACAAATTCTAGACGCGAATAAGCGGAGCGAAAAATTGTAATTAATGACAGAAATATATACTTAATTGTATTTTCTTCATACAACTGCGCACGCCTTCACTAGAGAAAACCACAATTGCTTGGACCACGAGAGATGAGTGTGTGAAAGGGATATAGGTTGGTTACAAAAAAATGGGCGTGGCTAGATATCACAGAACGTTTAATGGGTACATTTTTATTTATCATCGTTGCATCTAAAATCAACCATTTTAAAAAAAAATAAATTCTTTGTCATTTACTGGATTTGTACGTTTTTTGTTATTTTTGTCAAAGGTTATTCTTATCCTAACGAATTGTAACACATAGGGAAAATTAACTAATTATCGCCAAATAGCCGTGGTGAACAGTGTTTTTTTAAATTTTTAATTATTTAATCAAAGTAATGTGCAAACTAAAAATCAGAAAATAATTTTTCACGCAATTTATCCAGGCAGGTAGCAAAAAGATGGAATACTTAGAACCGCAGCAGCATGTGTTTCTCTCTCATCATTGTATTAAAAAAACGGCAAATACCCGGACATGGTTAACGACTCAGAAAATGTCATGTTATCTTTCAAACTTGTATGGGTTGTTTATGCGGCGCTCTTTAAATAGACATCATAATACGTTTAGCATATTAAAAAAGCACAACTGGAAAATTACACCAAACACAAGAGTTGAGGCTGGTGCAGGGAATCGAATGTTATAATCAAATATTAAAATCAAATATTATAATCAAATATTAAAATCAAATATTATAATCAAATATTATAATCAAATATTATAATCAAATATTATAATCAAATATTATAATCAAATATTATAATCAAATATTATAATCAAATATTATAATCAAATATTATAATCAAATATTGTAATCAAATAATATAATCAAATATTATAATCAAATATTAAAATCAAATATTATAATAAAATATTATAATCAAATATTATAATCAAATGTTATAATCAAATATTATAATCAAATATTATAATAAAATATTATAATCAAATATTGTAATCAAATAATATAATAAAATATTATAATCAAATATTAAAATCAAATATTATAATCAAATATTATAATCAAATATTATAATCAAATATTATAATCAAATATTATAATCAAAAATTATAATAAAATATTATAATAAAATATTATAATCAAATGTTATAATCAAATATTATAATCAAATATTATAATCAAATTTTATCTCTATTTATAATTCTCTTCATGGGACCCTGCGAAACACAACGACGTAAGTAAAGTGTCAACTGTTAAGAGTAACAAAGAAAAAGAAACAAATAAATTCAAAATATTACATTCATGGAAAAGAACTGACCCAAACTAAAGATGCAAAATACTTAGGAGTCTTAATAAATGAGAAACTATCATGGAATCCCCATGTCAATGAAGTTATTAAAAAATCAAACAAAACCTTAGGCTTTATAAAAAGGAACTTTAACAAATGTAATAGAGATATAAAACTAAAATGCTACCTCACTTTGGTGAGACCTGTACTAGAATATGCATCTTCTGTATGGGACCCATCCACCAAAGAAAACATTGATAAACTAGAACAAATTCAAAAAAGAGCTGCCAGATTCATTACTGGAGAATATTCGAAAACTGACAAGAATAACACCATTAGTTAAATCATTAAACCTTGAAACACTAGAGGATAGAAGAACCAAGAGCAAAGTAGTAATCATACATAAAGCAATTAATTCTAATTTAGAAATACAACACAAAGATAACTTAATACAACCCTCAGATAGACATAAGGATAAAAACACCTTTCTTATTCCGTATGCAAGAACAAACACATACAAGTTTTCCTTCTTCCCGTCCGGAATTCGGGCGTGGAATGGGTTGCCTGAAGAATCCAGGAAAACCAACACTTTATCAACATTTAAATCTCTAATAAAAATGCAGGACTAAACACAAACCATAGATAAGCGTAGGACGCAATAATCTTCTGTATAGAAGGAGCGTCTGTAAACAGATAAGATAAGATAAGGTAAGTATGTGCAACCGAGCATGACGAATGACCCTTGCTGGGTTCAACTAATCACAGTTAACGAAGGTAGTGAAGGGGTGGGGCATGTCTTGAGAACAGCAATGCTTTTCACATTCACTTCGTTGTTCCTTCACAGTGTGCATGTATTCGTTGTGTATTGGTTATTACATCCGCCTGACATTCAGAAAGTCTTAGATTCAAACCCTAATGGCAACTTTTTTTTTAATTTTTAAAAATGCCTTCGTCCGTTCTGTTCCCCCCTTTCTTAGCGAACATAAACACCGCCTCTTCAGGCATGCGCAACAGTGTGTACCCGCAGCAGTGTGTACCCCAGTCGCTCCTGTGTCCTCAGTCGCTTTGGTATCTCCTACAGTCGTCTGAGCCACGTTGCCTTTCCATTGTTCTCTTCGTTTGTCCCAGAAGCTTTGTTTTGATTTTGCCCCTTCGTATTGCCCTTCGTTTCCTAGCCATGGCCACCACTTCACATATATTTCTTGGAGTCAACGGGTCTTTCAATGTAGTCGAAATTCCTGCATCGGGTAACTGTTTATTTCTATCAGTCGCATATTTCTGGAAAAAGTGTCATCGACGAAACTGTTACTCTCGTACTTCGCAAGATGGCTGTAAGCTTTGTTTGCGAACATTGGGATAACTATGGCGACGCCCTGTCTGTTGTTCTTACTCACGGAAGCACAGTCATACACTCTGCTCGATAATACGCTGCCTCCATGAATACTTCCGGCGTTTATGGTGGCGAGGCTGTAATAGTAGCGATGTCTCAAATACTTCCCGCTACTATCACTATTCACTTCCGAGAACGTCCGCATGACCCTCCTCAAAATGAGTCGGCAGTTTCCCCCACCCCCAACCGACGTTCCCTCTCGTTGTTTTGTTTTCTTCATGCCGTAGTTTGTGTCCATTCTTTCTACACTTCCTTTGCACTCTCCATGAGCAAGTCTGCGGCGTGTGCTACGCCGCGGGGGTCTAGTAGTAATTAATGTTCAAGATTTTCAATAAAATTCCCAAGGATGTAATCAGGAGTAAAAGGTGACTCATCATCAAAACTGATTTTTGTAGGGGGTTTGTTTTAAGCGTTATGAGAAAAAAAAATCGACGTACTATTTTAATAGTCGATCTATTTCTTGAATTTATTAAAATATGTATAAACATCAATGGAATCATAATTGTTTAAAAATGTGTATTTATATCATGTATAAAATGTATATTTATATCATGTTTAAAATGTGTATTTATATCATGTGAAAAATGTTGGTTTATATCATGTATAAAATGTGTATTTATATCTTATATAAAATTTGTTATTTGACATGAAATTGAAATATAACTTTAATAAATCTTAGGAACATTAAAATGGAAATAATGTTTGTTTAAGGAGTTTTAATAATCCCTATCCTAATAATCCAATAAAAAAGTGAATGTTCACATTTAGGCTGTTATCTACTACGATGGTCACGGGTTCGAATCCGTGTGAAGGCAAGGGTTTGTTCCCGGGGCCTAGGGCGTCCCTGAGTAACCCCACTCCGAATGGGTACCTAACACTACATGTAGTTAGGCGGCTGGGTAATGCGTGGAACCCACAAAGCCGTGGCCTGTGAACGCTGCATCACTTGCCAAACAGTTCATTTGTCATGGTCTGTGGACGCAACTATCTTCTGCATAGAAGGAGCGTCTGTATAGATAAGACGACTTAAAGACATGCCCTTGTTTCTTCTGATAATTTCACATAAACCACATAATTACTGCCCTCTAACAGGCTACATGATTTTAAGGTCTCTCAATGTCGGCATTGCTAACTAGCTGTGAAACATTGGCAACTCTCTTGATTTTGTTTTTTCCGTTAGAGGCGAGGGAAGGCGGCTGGAGATTCCTAATCCTAGAAAATATAAGGCACCACGCCGGAACAGGTTACTAAAACACCAATACTAATGGTGGCTTAGAGACATTGAGACGAAACCGAAACGAATAAACGAATAAAACAAATAATTATGCATTCTAAACATTCTCTTGTCATGTGGATGAAAAAACTAATATTACTTTTAAAAATATAATTGAGTGCTTCCTTTTCTGATTCAATCTTATCGCATGCATTAGTTGGTAGATGGAGCAGCTTTCTGGACTTAATTAAAACTTTGTTTACAGCTCCTCGCCGTTGGGCGTCTTAAAATCCTAATAATGTTTAGTAAACACGGTAGATGATTAGATAATGATTAGTACTTTGCCCATGATGTAATCCCTACTGCTAATACTGGACACTGAAATCCACTGAAATCCACGAATGCAATCATCCGATATCGAAAGTCAATTTAATTACATTTCAGCGAGCCAATAACAACTACTTTCGTCCACTGTTTAAATTCTGTTTTTTTTTAATTTTGAAAATCTGCAATCTTCAAGAAAGTTTTATTTTAAAATAATTAAATTAATTTCTCGGAAAGAAAAAATGAGCTCCTTCAATTTTTATGAAGTGATTCAATTTGTGAAGGACGGCAGAGTGTTGTACAAATTAAAGGGGAAGTTATAGAAGGGTAAACATTGCCAGTGAGCAAAAAGGAGAATATAAAAGATTTTAATACGTCGCTGATGACTTAACCAAACATACTAATCACATTTGCTGATAAAAATATTTATAAAAAATGTAATTTATAAAATATATATGTAAAGTTTATAAAATAAGTCACAAACAATTAAAAGTATAAAAAATACATTATAACAGACAGTGAACATTTTAATTTGAAAACAACCCGAAAAAACAAGGTTTTTGACTATAATTCTATATTCTATAGTACAAAACTACCAGTATGTATTATGATCTATATAATACGCAGCGCGTGACAAACATTTACAGAGTGAACGTGACTGAACTCACTTTGCTGTAAAACACGGGTTTGTGGTCATTGATGGCTGGGGTGAAATGCAGTGAACTGTGGATGTCAACTTTAACAGACCGCTTCATAGAGATACATAGAAATAAACTAAAATTCATTAATTTAATTACTTTACTTTCGATCGATCTGATACAATGCATTTTTAGGTAACAAGTGTAACAAAATTTCAGCTCGATAGGACCACGGGAAATGGGTAATTTTTAAATCCCTTATATTAACTTCACTGCGCCTCTGTCTTGGGCCCGCCCGTCCGCTCGCCCACCCGCGGAAACACAGAAGTAAAAAATGACCCACTTCCCGTGAAGCCATCGAGCTGAAATTTGGCACACGGGCCCGCATCACCTAACAATGCATCGTATCAAAATTTCAGATTGATCGAACGTACTGTAATTAAATTAATGCATTTTTAGTTTATCTATACAAACTATATGTAGCGGTCGCTATCGTTTACATTTTACGGGTCACTTGACTTCAGGCCAGCCACCGGTGAACACATCTCGTGTTTAAACCAGGTGTACCGGCGTGCTTTTGTTTACATTTTGCGTGTCACGCTGAGCTCGGTCCAGTGATCGGTGATAAGACCTTTCCCCTCTCCCACCCCCACCCCCGGGTTAAAAGAAAAGTTGAGTTAAGACAGATTCAGTCTGTAAATATTTCTCGCGTTTGAAAACATAATCAATACTTTTAGTTATGTGGGACTATGGCATCGAACTACGATGCGGAGTTTGAGGCTATACACAGGGCCCTGGAAAGTGTGCACCGGACACTGCAGGGGTCGGAAACTTTTGGTTTCGACACGGTACTGTTCTGTGACTCGAGATCAGCCCTCGAAGTCCTGGCTAGTGAGAATCGTAGTACCCACCTGGTTGACGTCATCTTGGAAGACGTGGGTAGACTCGAAAGACTTGGAGGTAAGGTAACAGTGCAGTGGATCCCGAGCCACGTGAATGTTAATGGCAACGAAAAAGCAGACTCCCTGGCCAAAGCAGGTGCAGCACTGCCCCAACCAGAGACCCCAGTCACCTATCTCGGGGCTAAAAACTGGCTTAAGGACCACTTTCGGAGTAAGTGGTACCAGGAGTGGGCTGACAACACAACAGCCAGAGGGGTATTCGCTAACATGCCCAGGCCAAGCCGTTCAGACCAGTGGTGGAACCTGAGTCGCAAACACCAGGGTTTGGTGACTCAGATGAGAACAGAACATTGCCCAACCAACTCTTACTTTCACAGGCTAGACCACAACAGGGACTCGAACTGCCGTCATTGCAGCCAAGCCCCTGAGACAGTCGAACACCTGGTGACGTCTTGCCCGGCGCTCGATATAGCCGGGGGGGTGAGGGAGGCGGGCGAGTCCCATGTGAAGACAATGTTGTATGGCAATGCTCAGCAGATGGAGCAGATTGCCCAGGTTCTAGCCAAGGCCTTAAGAGATTAGTCTCAGGCCTACAGAATATGTGTTTAGTTTAGTTATGTCTCATATATAAGGGATTTATAGTCAAAAACTTTGTTTTTACGGGTTTGCTTTATTAAATCCCTTATATTAACTTCACCACCGTCTCTGTCTTGGCCCCGCCCGCCCGCCCGCCCGCGGAAAAACAAAAGTCGAAAATGACCCACTTCCCGTAAAGCCATCGAGCTGACATTTGGCACACGGACTCGTGTCACCTAACAATGCATCGAATCAAAATTTCAGATCGATCGAACGTACCGTAATTAAATTAATGCATTTTTAGTTTATCTATATAAACTAGATGTAGCGGTCGCAATCGTTTACATTTTACGGGTCACTTGACTTCAGGCCAGCCAGAGGTGAACACATCTCGTGTTTAAACCAGGTAACCAGGAATGCTTTTGTTTACATTTTACGTGTCACGCTGAGCTCGGTCGAGGGATCGGTGACAAGACCTTTCTCCTCTCCCACCCCCACCCGGGTTAAAAGCAAAGGGGAGTTAAGACAAATTCAGTCTGTAAATATTTGTCGCGTTTGAAAATAATCTATACTTTCAGTTATGTCCCATGTATAAGGGATTTATAGTCAAAAACTTTGTTTTTACGGGTTTGTTTTATTAAATCCCTTATATTAACTTCACCGCCGTCTCTGTCTTGGGCCCGCCCGCCCGCGGAAAAACAGAAGTCAAAAATGACCCACTTCCCGTGAAGCCATCGAGCTGAAATTTGGCACACGGACCCTTTTCACCTAACAATGCATCGTATCAAAATTTTCAGATCGAACGTACTGTAATTAAATTAATGCATTTTTAGTTTATCTATATAAACTGTTTGTAGCGGTCGCTATTGTTTACATTTTATGGGTCACTTGACTTCAGGCCAGCCACCGGTGAGCACATCTCGTGTTTAAACCAGGTAAACCACCTGGAGTTGAGCTAACGCGTTGACGCCACCCGTCCATGTCCACACCCCCTCATCCCTTCCCCCAGTTTTAAAGCCAAGGGAGATAATTTCGGTTTCAGTCTGTAAATGTTTGTCGCGTTTGCACATAATCAATACTTTTAGTTATGTCTCATATATAAGGGATTTATAGTCAAAAACTTTCTTTTTACGGGGTTGTTTTATTTAGTTTTTTCCCGTATGTCCGACCGACCACGACAGAGAGAGTAACAAGACGGTGAAGATAATATAAGGATTTAAAAATGCAGATGACTATAAGGACGGCTACATAACGTGAACGGAAACAATGGCTATTAATACGGCTACATAACGTGAACGGAAACAATGGCTATAAGGACGGCTACATAACGTGAACGGAAACAATGGCTATAAGGACGGCTACATAACGTGAACGGAAACAATGGCTATAAGGACGGCTACATAACGTGAACGGAAACAATGGCTATAAGGACGGCTACATAACGTGAACGGAAACAATGGCTATAAGGACGGCTACATAACGTGAACGGAAACAATGGATGGGGTATTTACCTTTCTCTAATAATCTATACAATTTTAAAAAATGATCTACTGGAGTTTATTCTTTAAAAAGTACATTACAATTAAAAAAGACAACTTTTATGCACATGTCCTTTTCCATTCACTAAAAATGCTTGTCATGGCGAATTGTGTGCTTAGCTCATAATTTAAGAACCTAAGACGCCGGTGAATTATCAAAGTTCACAGTGACGTATGAAGCAATCGATTCCGAACGTCCACTTTGGGGCTGCACATTCTATTTTCAGATTGGTTCTTTTTTGTGGTTCCCAGGATGGTATCGTGCAAGGCGTCTTTAGCGTGGTTTTGGAGCAGATTTTGAGGAGATATTTTTGGATTTTTCCTCCATCATACAAACTGAAGCGAAAGTGGAGAATTTACGATCTCTCTCCATACATTTATATAAGGAGCAAAAGAAACGAAAAGTTATGTTTAAAAAAAAACAACCCAGAAAATTTCTAATGATAACGCAAAGAAAAAGAAACAAACGATTTAAATGAATTATGTACATGTTGAATGCAGAAATATACAGGACCAAGTTTAAAAAAACTGAAGTACTGCGCCGCTAGCATTCTTTAAATTGAAAAGTTATGAAATGAATAGAATCCAAACATTTTTAATTTATATGGGTTATGATATTATTTATATGATATATTTTATTTAATTTATTGACAAGATTTAAAAAAAATGTTTTATTATATTTTTTTAAACATTTAATTTTTAAAATTGTTTTAACAAAAGTAAAATAACTGACGCATTCAAATCTTCATAATAGCAAACCCTAAGTGGCAAGAAGTTCAAATATATTTAATGGATTACTATCTCCTTTTTCTTTCACAGAAACAGACTATATAACTAGGACACCACACAAATTATTTACATAAATATGGCAGTTAATATCTATTTTAGAAAAAAAAGAACTTACACATCACCAGTTTAAAAAAAAACAAACTCGCCTATCTAAAACAAATGATATTTCGAGTGTTCATATGCACGAGTTCAGTAAATTGTGCCCTTTTGTATGGGCTCATCTTAGGGATCATGTTTTGTTTGAAGCGCTTAACACTTCCGCTATTACATAGTTGAACACTTCCCACTATGACGTAGTTGAACACTACCGCTATGACGTAGTTGAAACACTACCGCTATGACGTAGTTGAACACTACCGCTATGACATAGTTGAACACTACCATTATGACGTAGTTAAACACTACCACTATGACGTAGTTGAACACTACCACTATGACGTAGTTGAAACACTACCACTATGACGTAGTTGAACACTACCGCTATGACGTAGTTGAACACTACCACTATGACGTAGTTGAACACTACCACTATGACGTAGTTGAACACTACCGCTATGACGTAGTTGAACACTACCGCTATGACGTAGTTGAACACTACCGCTATGACGTAGTTGAACACTACCACTATGACGTAGTTGAACACTACCGCTATGACGTAGTTGAACACTACCACTATGACGTAGTTGAACACTACCGCTAGGAAATAGTTGAACACTACCGCTATGACGTAGTTGAACACTACCGCTATGACGTAGTTGAACACTACCGCTATGACGTAGTTGAACACTACCGCTATGACGTAGTTGAACACTACCGCTATGACGTAGTTGAACACTACCGCTATGACGTAGTTGAACACTACCGCTATGACGTAGTTGAACACTACCGCTATGACGTAGTTGAACACTACCCCTATGACGTAGTTGAACACTACCGCTATGACGTAGTTGAACACTACCGCTATGACGTAGTTGAACACTACCACTATGACGTAGTTGAACACTACCGCTATGACGTAGTTGAACACTACCGCTATGACGTAGTTGAACACTACCACTATGACGTAGTTGAACACTACCGCTATGACGTAGTTGAACACTACCACTATGACGTAGTTGAACACTACCACTATGACGTAGTTGAATACTACCACTATGACGTAGTTGAACACTACCACTATGACGTAGTTGAACACTACCGCTATGACGTAGTTGAATACTACCACTATGACGTAGTTGAACACTACCGCTATGACGTAGTTGAACACTACCGCTATGACGTAGTTGAATACTACCACTATGACGTAGTTGAATACTACCACTATGACGTAGTTGAATACTGCCGCTATGACGTAGTTGAACACTACCGCTATGACGTAGTTGAACACTACCACTATGACGTAGTTGAACACTACCGCTATGACGTAGTTGAACACTACCACTATGACGTAGTTGAATACTACCACTATGACGTAGTTGAACACTACCACTATGACGTAGTTGAACACTACCGCTATGACGTAGTTAAATACTACCACTATGACGTAGTTGAACACTACCACTATGACGTAGTTGAATACTACCACTATGACGTAGTTGAACACTACCACTATGACGCAGTTGAACACTACCACTATGACGTAGTTGAATACTACCACTATGACGTATTTGAACACTACCACTATGACGTAGTTGAATACTACCACTATGACGTAGTTGAACACTACCACTATGACGTAGTTGAACACTACCACTATGACGTAGTTGAATACTACCACTATGACGTAGTTGAACACTACCGCTATGACGTAGTTGAACACTACCACTATGACGTAGTTGAACACTACCGCTATGACGTAGTTGAACACTACCGCTATGACGTAGTTGAATACTACCAATATGACGTAGTTGAATACTACCACTATGATGTAGTTGAACACTACCACTATGATGTAGTTGAACACTACCACTATGATGTAGTTGAACACTACCACTATGATGTAGTTGAACACTACCGCTATGACGTAGTTGAACACTACCGCTATGATGTAGTTGAACACTACCACTATGATGTAGTTGAACACTACCACTATGACGTAGTTGAACACTACCACTATGATGTAGTTGAACACTACCACTATGATGTAGTTGAACACTACCACTATGACGTAGTTGAACACTACCGCTATGATGTAGTTGAACACTACCACTATGACGTTGTTGAACACTACCGCTATGACGTAGTTGAACACTACCGCTATGACGTAGTTGAACACTACCACTATGACGTAGTTAAACACTACCGCTATGACGTAGTTAAACACTACCGCTATGACGTAGTTAAACACTACCGCTATGACGTAGTTGAACACTACCGCTATGACGTAGTTAAACACTACCACTATGACGTAGTTAAACACTACCACTATGACGTAGTTAAACACTACCGCTATGACGTAGTTAAACACTACCGCTATGATGTAGTTGAAACACTACCGCTATGACGTAGTTAAACACTACCGCTATGACGTAGTTAAACACTACCGCTATGATGTAGTTAAACACTACCACTATGATGTAGTTAAACACTACCACTATGACGTAGTTAAACACTACCGCTATGACGTAGTTGAACACTACCACTATGATGTAGTTAAACACTACCGTTATGATGTAGTTAAACACTACCACTATGACGTAGTTGAAACACTAGCGCTATGACGTAGTTGAACAGGTTTTTAATTTTAAGACATTTCAAAAAGAAATTACGGCTTATGGTATGTAGCTGGTATGTAGCTGGTATGTGGCTGTGTCAGAAAATAATCTTCTGCTTAACGTCATTTAATAATTTAAAGAATATATGACATTTTATTTGTGACATTTATTTCATGACATTGGATCCATGACATCTTAAACCAACTGGGCCTATATGATTGTAAGCAATGGTCTTCAATGTCGGAATGCTGCGTATTAATCACTCATACGTTCTCTAAGATATAGGGGGAAAAAACTACTCCGGGTATTTTGTGGGATTTCAAGATGTTTTCATTTACTCTCTAGAGTGCATCCTTGTAACAGGAGACATTGTGTTTTTGTGCGGGCTGTGTAAACTTAATTTATCGCATGTCATCGCTAACAGTGCGCTGTGGCGCTTGAATGTGATTAAACAATGTCTGAGGTCATTGGCGCCTCAGAAAGAAACTTCTAGAAGATTGTATTATCTGTCAGGCGGTTACATAAAATGGCGCTATATATGCATAGCTCAAAATCGCAACGGATCAAAGTAGTAACACCAATGTCTTTCTGATTTGTAAAACTAAGAAATAATAAAATAAGAGACCTGCTTGAGACCTACTCCACTTACCAACATGAAAATGTCATTTTACATCTACCCGAACTGAACACAATATCATGATCGTTTTAATTATGAGGAAAAACTTGCCAGGTAAACTCTTGTCACGACTTTCAGTAGTGTCCCCTGATTGCTAGTAAGAGTATTGACACAAATCAGGCGAAGACAAAATGGTCCACAAATTACAGGCAGCCATGTCACGTGACGATTATATCTCTCGAGTAATCTTCTTACGGGTAATAAAATGGCAAGATTTCTGAGTGGTATATACTCTTTTATAAGTAACATTATCTTTAGAGTTTTATTTTATTACTTTTTGGAACTATTTCAGGCACAGATTTTTGGGAAATGCTTTTATGACATTACTGAGTGTAGTCGATAAATGCTTTTACGGCATTACTGAGTGTAGTCGATAAATGCTTTTACGGCATTACTGAGTGTAGTCGATAAATGCTTTTACGACACTACTGAGTGTAGTCGATACATGCTTTTACGACACTACTGAGTGTAGTCGATAAATGCTTTTACGACACTACTGAGTGTAGTCGATAAATGCTTTTACGGCATTACTGAGTGTAGTCGATAAATGCTTTTACGACACTACTGAGTGTAGTCGATACATGCTTTTACGACACTACTGAGTGTAGTCGATACATGCTTTTACGACACTACTGAGTGTAGTCGATAAATGCTTTTACGACACTACTGAGTGTAGTCGATACATGCTTTTACGAAACTACTGAGTGTAGTCGATAAATGCTTTTACGACACTACTGAGTGTAGTCGATAAATGCTTTTACGGCATTACTGAGTGTAGTCGATAAATTACTGAGTGTAGTTGATAAATTACTGAGTGTAGTCGATAGATACTTTTACGACGTTAAGGAGTGTAGTCGATAAATTAATGAGTATAGTCGAGAAATCTTTTCTTTCCCAATAAATAGACATTACATTTTTTAAAAGTATTTTCAATTTTTTATTTGTGAAGCTCTGCTGTTTAAATCTAAGTGGAACATAATAAATATTCAATTGAACCTAAATATAAATCATATTTCAGCATGTTTAACCTTGAGCCCAGCAAATCAAAACAACAAGAAAATCAGATTTGATTTCTCCTAAACTTTTCTCATTAGAGTACAAGATGTCGGCGACAATTTGATGCGCCTGGTCAAGCGGTACGGTGCAAACAAAACAAAGATCAAAGGCGTCATGGTGGTGCGGGGAGGGGATGTCACCAACCCCAGTGACGCCTCTGATAAGTATGGACGAGTAGAAATAAAAATATTGTATTATGTTGTTTTCTTTTCTTCAAAATTTATCTTGTCTGCTTAAATGAAATTTTACGTTTTACATTCGAGAAAGCAAATCATAATTTTTGCTTCTCCGTCATTGGGTACGCCCTTGTAATAACGTTTGATGCTCCCACCTTATTTGATTCCGCGAATTCATTTTATGAAAATAAATATCTGCATGAAATGGAAACAAATTATTCAGTCAATAACATTTCATCTAATTTTTTAAAAAGTATGCACCAAAACCATTTGTGTTATTTTGATCTAGGTGAATTTGTTTCTCTCTTCTATTTCTGATAATGCACCAAACTAAGTTGGAGTTTTTACAGATAAAGAAACCATTGGATCTTAATCTATTAGAGATAAACAAATTGATTTAGTTGGAAACAACCCTTGGGTAGTGGTAGCATTTTGCGTGCTCCCCCCACCCCCACCATGTTCGCCTCATCCTGTGAGACGCCACTGTCTACCTAGAACCTTGGGGTAACTTGTCACAGAAATGTTTTTATTTCTCTTTTAAAACATTATTTGTTCATGAATCCTTAAAAGCTATTAACTCATGGCTCCTCAATTTCACTTTATTGTCAGGCTATAATCAGCCGACGCCTCAATTTCTCTGACACTGCTGGCTATAATCACAAAACGCCTCATCTTCTCTCAAAGCACGGCTTAGTTTCCAGAAGCGAGCAGCTAAAAAAAACTCCAGGCCGCAGGTTGTGGTATTATGATGCACCGTGGGACCCGGCCCTCATTAGTTTATTTAGGGCATTTTCCTCAAATATTCCACTGGTCGAACTTTTTAATCCAACCTGACATCTGTGTCATCTCGCACAACCTGACATATGTGCACCATGACATCTTTCACAACTTGACCTCTGTGTCAGATAACTCAACCTCGCCCCTGGGTCAGATCTTACAAATTGACTTCTTTTTTAAAACTTAAAATTTGACCCCTGTGTTAGATCTTAGAACTTGAACTCTGTGTCGGATTACATGGCTTGACCTCTAATGTAAGATTGCAAAGTCTGACCTCTGTGAGACCCCCACACCCGGGGCTAATATTTGCCCATGCTTCCCTCTTCGTTTATATTGAAAAGAAACAAACTGTTATTTTGAACCGACATAAAATACAAACAATCTTAAACTGATGTCTTATATAGTAAACAGTTTATTTGAATGATTTTCTGAACCTGCGGTCAGAGCAGCAGTCGTGTTTAATGTTGCATACAGCTTCGCGTTACTTAATTGTAACTTTTGGTAATTTTGTTATTTAAATAAAATCTTGACTTCCTTTGGTTTCAGCGGCATGATGGTATATGAATACAAGAATGAAGTCACACGTCCTGGGAATTTTCGTTATCTGTACTTCCGTTCGTTGAAATGGCGTGATGGCACATGACTAACCAGATTGAGGTCACACGATTTGGGAAATGTCTTTTATGCAATTAGTCTTGCTTCCTAGACAACACAAAATTCACATCTCACAAGCATTGGACAAACCCAACAAACTTCACATCTGTATGGTACTGCTTGGGACAAGTACTCGCACTTAACATGTTCTTTGGTGTTGTTGTTTGTCTTGATCTTGTTGGAGGTTGAACTCAAATAAAACGCCCCAAACGTCACATGTACCTTACTTTAAATCAAGGATTCTCAAGCCACGGACTTTAGGAACTAACTGAAGTCCTCTACGTCTCTCGCCTATGGCGTAACCTGTGGCGTAACCTGTGCGTAACGTGTGGCGTAACGTGTGGCGTAACGTGTGGCGTAACGTGTGGCGTAACCTGTGGCGTAACCTGTGGCGTAACGTGTGGCGTAACCTGTGGCGTAACGTGTGGCGTAACCTGTGCGTAACGTGTGGCGTAACGTGTGGCATAACCTGGCGTAGTGACCACCTCGGTGGAACACTTTTGCTTCTTTACACTCTATTGAAAAACTTTGGACAATTTGACCAGAAACGTTGGACATGCAAAAACAGAAAGTATCCTTCTGCCAGGGGCGTACCACACCGTTTTTCTACACCCCTACATCTAATACTTTCAGAAGTACGTATATTCTATCGGCGTATGATAAAAACAGCTGTAAAAGAGATAACCCAATAGATCATGTTAATAGAGGGACTCAGACATTCAAATGAGTGAAATTGCGTCGTATCTTGTCACGTGTTGTTGATGTTAATGTTGGGGCAATGGAAACATTCCGTGTGCACACGCACATTGGGAAACAGTTTCAATGTTGTGCATGTGCGTAAGTGCCTCGTGCACACGTGATATCATAGAGAACGGGAAAGAAACAAACTAGAGGGCATAAGACTGGATGCAGAGCAGGAGCCATTGATTGGGATTGTAGGGGGAGCCATTGATGGGGATTGTAGGGGGAGCCATTGATTGGGATTGTAGGGGGAGCCATTGATTGGGATTGTAGGGGGAGCCATTGATTGGGGAGCCATTGATTGGGATTGTAGGGGGAGCCATTGATTGGGATTGTAGGGGGAGCTAAAGATTGGGATTGTAGGAGGAGCCAATGATTTGGGATTGTAGGGGTAGCCATTGATTGGGATTGTAGGGGGAGCCATTGATTGGGATTGTAGGGGGAGCCATTGATTGGGATTGTAGGGGTAGCCATTGATTGGGATTATAGGGGGAACCATTGATTGGGATTGTAGGGGGAGCCAATGATTGGGATTGTAGGGGGAACCATTGATTGGGATTGTAGGGGGAACTAACCGACAGAGCAGGAGCCATTGATTGAGATTGTAGGGGGAACTAACCGACAGAGCAGGAGCCATTGATTGGGATTGTAGGGGGAACTAACCGACAGAGCAGGAGCCATTGATTGGGATTGTAGGGGGAACTAACCGACAGAGCAGGAGCCATTGATTGGGATTGTAGGGGGAACTAACCGACAGAGCAGGAGCCATTGATTGGGATTGTAGGGGGAGCCATTGATTGGGATTGTAGGGGGAGCCAATGATTGGGATTGTAGGGGGAGCCATGACTGTGATTGTTGGGGGAGCCATTGATGGGGATTGTAGGGGGAGCCATGACTGGGATTGTAGGGGGAGCCATTGATTGGGATTGTAGGGGGAACTAACCGACAGAGCAGGAGCCATTGATTGGGATTGTAGGGGGAACTAACCGACAGAGCAGGAGCCATTGATTTGGATTGTAGGGGGAACCATTGATTGGGATTGTAGGGGAACCATTGATTGGGATTGTAGGGGGAACTAACCGACAGAGCAGGAGCCATTGATTGGGATTGTAGGGGGAACTAACCGACAGAGCAGGAGCCATTGATTTGGATTGTAGGGGGAACCATTGATTGGGATTGTAGGGGAACCATTGATTGGGATTGTAGGGGAACCATTGATTGGGATTGTAGGGGGAGCCAATGATTGGGATTGTAGGGGAGCCATTGATTGGGATTGTAGGGGGAACTAACCGACAGAGCAGGAGCCATTGATTGGGATTGTAGGGGGAACTAACCGACAGAGCAGGAGTCATTGATTGGGATGGTAGGAGGAACTAACCGACAGAGCAGGAGTCATTGATTGGGATGGTAGGAGGAACTAACCGACAGAGCAGGGGCCATTGATTTGGATTGTAGGGGGAACTAACCGAAACACAATCCACAAAAGTTAGAAAAAATACAAACAGAACGCAAAAGAAAGCCAACAGCTCAATAGAAGGAAAATGTACAGCTTCATTAAACTAGAATAAAATGTAATTCAATTCAATAAGATCAAATGTCCATTAAAATTAATACATGAACATACAAAATACGTTCACTTTAAAAAAGTAGAAACGTCTGTCTGTAATCCCGACCTTATTTCAGTTTTTAAGCCATTACAAGACAATTATATCACAGAGAATAACATAATTTGCTGAGATATGAGAAATGAGATATTGTCATTTTGATATAAAGACAGACAATACACGCACATATAGAATTAATTGAATAGACTTATAAACACACACACACACACACACATATAATCAACTCAATACACACACAAACATATATATATGTATGGTGGCTGGGCTGCGAAGTCAATAGTGCGCTCGCCTCACAAGATGAGGGGCGTGGGATCGAGCCCACGTTAAAGCCATAATAAAAATGTTGAATGACTATCGATAAAAAAATCATCGCCTGCCCATCCGCTTTTAACCAACTACGCAAAAAGACAAGTGCCATTATTTGTAGTGACATCAGTGATGAGCGGGTCTAATTCACATGGCTTTAGATTGTCCTAGCTGAAGTTTCTGATACTGTAGTAGATGTTTGATTTGCAGGTGATATGTAAGCGAAATGTTAGAACCATGGTAGCTACGCTGATATTTGACCGAAGCCATGCAAGAGTTTAGAATCACCGCTCATCAAAATTTTGTAAAATATTGCAGGACGTTATGCAACTTTGAACACGAGTTTTTCAAAACTTTGCACATGGACCAACGAAGCACTTAGAGGGAACATTGCACGGTAGGCAAACGATTTCTCTCAATGGGCACAATAAACTTTTAAAAAACATTTTGAACATTCACGTCAGTCATTAATTAAAAACCAAAATGTTCGTGTAATCGTCCGGAAATTAGTTTATATTTATCAGCCGAAATATTTTACTTTTTGACTTCCAATACATTTATAAGTGGTGGGGCGATTAATCGTTAAAAAAATGTATTCGTTAAAATTTTTTAACGATTAATCGAGAAATTAATTGTTCATTTCCGCAGCCCTACATAAAAGATACCGTATGTAATCAAATGAAGTCTCATTATCATGAAGGAAAAATTCATCTTTTTAAAAAAACCTTTATATTAACTCTTGGCGTCTGCTTGCTTGTTTGATGGGGTGCCAAAAAAACAACAACTTTGGATCGATTTTTATCCCACTTCCTCGTAAGCTAGTGAGCTGAAATTTTGAAGGCAGACTTGTGCCGATGATAAAAATAATGTATCAAAATGTCAGATACACCGAATGTACCGTATTTAAATTAATGAATTTTTAGATGATCTTTATTTATCTCTATGTAACGTGTTAATTTTTTTGCTATAGTGTCGTTGTTTGTGTTATATTGAACAACCTTTGCTGTCGCGCAATAAGGTGCGTATTTTATTGACAATACTTTTTATAAACATATTCCCGATCGGTGCGCATTATATTAAACATGTTTTACGACACATAACTACAATTTTGTATTTTTGTATTGTCTTGCGCTGCGTATTATAATTAACATTCTTTTAGTTATGTCTCGTACATGAAGGATTTATAGTCAAAAACTTGTTTTTTATGGGTTTTTAAAAATTAAATCCTTTATATTAACTCGTTGTGTCTGCTTGATTGTTTTCCGAAAAAATATTGGATCGATTTTAAACCCACTGTCTCGTAAGATAACGAGCTGAAATTTTGCAGGCAGACTCATGCCGATGATAAAAATGATCTATCAAAATTTCAAATCGATCGAATGTACTGATATTAAATCAATGCATTTTTAGATTATCTCTATTCATCTCTATGTAGCATATTACTTTTTGTGCTTGAGTGTCGTGGTGCTTATTATATAGACGATACTTTTTACAAATATAATTCCGATCAGTGCGCATTATATTTAACATGTTTTACAAGACAAAACTAAAAGTTTTGGTTTTTTGAAATTCTTGCGATGCGTATTATAAGGAACATTCTTTTAGCTGTGTCTCCTATATAAAAGATTTATAGTAAAAAACGTTGTTTTTTTACGTTTAAAAAAAATAAAATAATGTATATTAACTCGTGGCGTCTACTTGATTGCTTGCTGCCTTGCTTGATTGTTTGCCTAAAAAACTTTGGATCAACTTTTAACCCACTTTCTCTTATGCTGGCGAGCTGAAATTTTGCAGGCAGACTTGTGCCAATAATAAAAATGATCTATCGAATTTTCAGTTCGATCGAATGTACTTTAATTAAATTAATGAATTGTTTTATTATCTCTATTTATCTCTATATATTATGGCATGTTAATTTTTGTGCTAGAGTGTCGCGGTGCGTATTACATTGAACAACCTTTTTTAATATTTTCCTGTCGCGCAATGCGGTGCGTATTATTTGACGATACTTTTTAAAAATATATTCTCGGTCTGTAAATGTAAATGCTAGTAATCGCTAGTCTGTCTCGCTGTGCTCACTATATTAAACATGTTTTTAAAACTCTTTTCCCGTGATCAAATCGAGCTGAAATTTAGCAGGCAGATTAGTAGTTTTTTTTAAATACGATAAGTCCTTCATATACGAGACATACCAAGAATTTTGGATTTTTGGATTGTCGTGCGATGCTTATGATAATGAATATACTTTTAGCTATGTCTATTAAATAAAGTATTTGTAATCAAAAACTTAGTTTTTTAACGTTTAAAAATTTTTACTTCATTGTTTCCGACATAAAATAAATTAATATAGTGTCCGCTCATAATGTACACTTGCTATTAGACATTCAGCAACATATGCACACAAATGCTACTCATTTTTTTATTGTTGAAAGAGCGTACTGGGGGGGGGGACAGCGGGCTGGGGGGAGTGACATGTTGCAATGAATTTCAACGAATTAAACATTATTTATATTGAACATTATTTTTTAAATATTTCCCCGAGCGGGATATCTTGCTGAAAAGTTTGCTTACGATATTTGATACCACCCACATTTAATCGGTGGGCGTATTCGTGTAGAGAGGTGACATATTCGTCACGTGGATTCTAATTTATTAACCGAATGTCAAATGTCTCTTTGGCGAATTTGTTTTAAAAAATGAGGTTGATAAAAAATATACAACACTGCACTTTTACCTTTACTTTTAACTTTCCCGTTTCTAAACTTTCATCGCGCACGACATTAGGCCATCATTATTGAGGATAGAGCAACAACCTTTGGTCGACCCCACATGATTTGTTGGACGAATGAATATGTTTGTTTTGATCTCCGTCGTGTTTAAAAGAAGAGGAAATCACCAAATGTTCAAGGTGACGTATTCTAAAAGAGACAGGTATTAGAGACAGGTATCAGAGACAGGTATCAGAGACAGGTATTAGAGAAAGTTAGCAGAGACAGGTATCAAGGACATGTTTGAGAAAGGGAATCAGAGACAGGTATTAGAGACAGGTAGCAGAGACAGGTAGCAGAGACAGGTATCAGAGACAGGTATGAGAAAGGGAATCAGAGACAGGTATTACAGACAGGTAATAGAGACAGGTAGCAGAGACAGATATGAGAAAGGGAATCAGAGACATGTATTAGAGACAAGTAGAAGAGACAGGTAGTATAGACAGGTATCAGATACAGGTAGCAGAGACAGGTATCAGAGACAGGTATCAGAGACAGGTATCAGAGACAGGTAGCAGAGAAAGCAGGATGCTGATTCACAAGTTGAACGTCTAAATCTGTTCTCTTCTGTCTCGCCTGCTGACATTGTTGAAGTTTTTGCCCTCGCCACGGCATACCCCTCTCCCATAAGTATAATTACACGAGATAAGTTGACAATTGCCCTAATTATTTGTCGAGAATCTAGAGCAATTTCACAAACCAAAATCACATTTGTCAACCAAAGTAAAAAAAAATCGAAATGTAATAAATATCTTATTTCATTTAATAGATATTTACTTGGATACATAATCCAAGATAGCTGTGTCTGTGCAATGATATAATATTCTAATAAGAATGTTTGGATGTTTTCCATTGGGAAAAGGAGAAGGTATTGGGGGGTGGGTGCACAACACTCTCAAGTTTCCAACAAAAACAAGTATGACGTCATAAATTCTTCAACTCTCCAATGCAAGAGCTTATACATCTAAGCTGCATTAGGATATCTGCGTGTTTTGTTTAAGGGAGTGTCTATTGGTACTCGAGTACCAATAGCAGGTCCCTGCGGCTGCGGCTATTGGTAGTCAGATATTTTTAGCATCCAATCGGATTAAAGCATATCTTAATAACTGCTGATACAACCTTTTTAATTTCACCAATTATATCAAACTTCCTTGGTCTCAGGGTTGAGAGTTGGACTGGTGAACTGAATTTTTAAAACAGGCAGGGGTTCGATTTTCAGTTGAGCCTATTGTTTTTTTTTCTTACAAAATTTTCTTTCGATGATCTATAATTTTTAATTAAGAGGTTAGGTTGAGTGTTTAGAGTTTAGAGTTTAGAGTTTAGAGTTTAGAGTTTACTAAGCCTGGGACTAAAGCTAATGAAATCAATTTAATATTCTTATAATTACAATTAAAGTAGAGCTTTAAGTTTTAGGGTCATGGTTAGTTGTCTTGGCCTATATTTTAAAAGATTATATCAGTAGCTATTAAGTTATGCTTTAATCCGATTGGATGCTAAAAATTGCTGACTACCCATAGTCGCAGCCTTTGTTTAAATTGAAAGATAAACCCGAATGGCGCCATATACTAACCTTTTACACCCGTCCCAGATGTGGACTCAGCAATGGACCACCGCCGCCCATAGTACTGTCTAAAATAACATATCACCTTTTTTAGCTGTAGCAATAAATAAATAAGTAAAAGCACCAAACACACAAATAAGGAAGTTACAATAGGCAAACAATCTAATTCGTTCTCAACACACCAACCATAAAAATGATAATGTTTTTTTTTAAAAATGTTCCATTACTTACCTGCGGGGAAACAATTTCATGAGAAGCCTAAAACTCCTATTGCTAAATTTTAGATGCCAAGCTAATTATCGAAATCAAATCCACTGGCCGCGTTCTCCAATAATTTGAACCCGAATTTTTTTGATGGCTTTAAAATATCTGGGGCAGCCACAAAACAAGGACATGACGTAACATGGTTAGGTTTCAATCCATTGCCGCTAAACTGATTTAAATAAATCTCTTTGCCAGGAACAATCGGAAACAGATGACAATAAAAAAACTTCTTTTACATACGTCTCCTTCAGGCCTTGAGGAGAGGGGGGTGGTATCCTGTTTCCCTTTCCCTCTCACTATTCCCCCAACCCCCTTCACCTTAAAAATGTAATTAAATCGTGGTCGCCTAAAAATGACAATCAAGGTATGTAACAAACTGTGTTAGCGTGTGGAGAGAATACATAATAAGACTCCAAACAAATTTTGGATACATGGGGACAGAGGAGAAGCAGACAGACAGGCAGAAAGACTTATTTTGTCTTAGGGTATGTTGTAGAGGGAGACTGGTCTTATGACGCCTTTAATGTGTCTCAGAGAGAGACTGGTCTTATGGCGCCTGTTAATATGTATCAGAGAGAGAGTCTGGACTAGCAATCAGTGTTCCCTCTAATTTTCTTTGGTATGTGTGCAAAGTAAAAAAATCTCGTGTGCACAGTTGCACTGCATCCATTTCTTTTGCAATATTTTCCAAAATTGGCTGCGTGATAAATCTAAATTGCTGCGCGGCGTCTGCGCTACCGCGCAGCTTAAAGGGAATTTTTCTAGTGAGGTTTTCTGTGTTTCTCATTAAGAGGCTGGATAGTGACGTCTTCTGTGTTTCTCAAAGAGAGACTGGATAGTGACGTCTTCTGTGTGTCTCAAAAAGAGACTGGATAGTGAAGTCTTCTGTGTTTCTCAAAAAGAGACTGGATAGTGAAGTCTTCTGTGTTTCTCAAAAAGAGACTCGATAGGGAAGTCTTCTGTGTTTCTCAAAAAGAGACTGGATATTGAAGTCTTCTGTGTTTCTCAAAAAGAGACTGGATAGTGACGTCTTCTGTGTTTCTCAAAGAGAGACTCGACTAGTGACGTCTTCGTGAAGCCACAAAGTTTGTCTTGTTTAGAGACATTGTCAGACTATAAATGGCAGAGGAAGACTTACTTGAGGGATGTATTTCGACTGACCTTTAGACTGAGACCTCTATGCCGTCACAAAGGTATAATTACCTACAATCGCATTTAGACCGTTACAAAGAGAGACTCGCTTAGGGACACTTTAAAGACAGGCAAAATGGGAGTCTGACCTCTGGGCAGGGGCGGATTAAGACTGCACGGGGCCCCTGGCTGCAATTCAAACTGGGGCCCTATCCAGCCAGTGTACCTTTAGATAAAATGATTGCTAGCAGCTAAAATAAGACTGTAACTTGTAAATATTCATCCAAAATGATTGTTCATGAAAAAACTGAAATTGCAGAAATAACTTTTTGCCGGTATCCTAAAATTGAGTGTAAAGGAAAATTTTATAAATTAAAAAACAGCTGGAAAAATAAAATTTTCACCTCAACCGGGGATGGAACCCGCCACCGCTTGCACCAGAAGCCTTAGTACTTCACATTCGGCCACGAGATCTCATTTAGGATTGTCAATTTAAAATATATATATAATATTCTTTAATAATTTCTGTTATTGAGCCTATCAAATCAGGTTTTTTGACTGCTAAGACTATCGTGTGTGAAAAGAGATCATTTTAATAGATGAGATTTTATTAATTTATCATATTTTCAGCAATTCATGTATACATTTGTCCACATTTATTATAGAATATGCTAAGTTTGGGGGCCCCAAATCATTGGGGGCCCCTGGCTTTAGCCAGTTCAGCCCCCCCCCCTTAATCCGCCATAGCCTATGGGCGCCTTTAAAAATAAGGTCTGATCTAAGGGTGCCTCTTGAAATTGATTTACCATAAAACAAACAGAAGCTGACTCACTGAACGCGGTACTATCAATTTGTGTGTTGAAGTGTCCGTTTGACGGGCCGGTGGTCTGGGAATTGGTTATTTCTGATCAAGGGTAATAACTCTTGTAGTGGCAATATCGTCGACTCGCCTTAGGTCAGCACATTGCCCCCTCAAGTTGTAGTGACAATATCGTCCGTGCGCCTTATGTTAGCACATTGCCACCCTCAAGTTGTAGTGACAATATCGTCCGTGCGCCTTATGTCAGCACATTGCAACCTCAAGTTGTAGTGACAATATCATCCGTGCGCCTTAGGTTAGCACATTGCCACCTTAAGTTCAGATTGTCTCATGTTCTAGACAAGCTCTCTTTCTTAAACCAAAAATTTTTTTTCAGGAGTATGTGGATTTCAAACACACACAAAGAGAGAGAGAGAGAGAGAGAGAGAGAGAGAGAGCGAGAGAGAGAGAGAGAGAGAGAGAGAGAGAGACAGAGAGAGACAGAGAGAGAGACAGAGAGAGACAGAGAGAGAGAGATTAGTTTAGTGCACCTTCGTATATTCCCCTTGCTGCTGGTGTGACGTCACACTACTTTTGATCCTCTTTAACCACTCCCACTCTTCTCAAAAGATTTGGGTGATTCTAAATTAACATTTGTGGAGGGGTTGTGGGGAGGCCGCCACGCCTTAAGTCTTGCGTGACCGTCTGAGCTCAGGTAGATGGGTGAATTGCTATGTTTGAGCCCCCTCCCCAACTCCGCCTTCCATTCCCCAAAATGTCAAACACACTGGCGCACAAGCTATCATCACGGCGCCATATTTGTTAGTACTTGTACTTGTATCAATGTTTTACAAAAGTATAGATTCTTGCTGAAATAACATGAAAGGAAGTAGCTATAAGAACGATTCTGAGATGACAGCCATTAATGGCTTCACAGACAGGGGAGCATCAATGATTTACTACGAGCCATAGAAAACTTTTAACAGCTATTTCTACAAACCTGTTACTGGCAGATGGTTGGACTCGTGTCACATTCCCTTCAAATGTTTGTGTTGATGCGAGGTCTAAAAAAAAGCCGTTATTAGAAATGGTTATAGTCTAGCGCATTACTGCACCAGATCAGTCACGTGATAACGACTTCCAAATAATTGTTTGCTACGATTTATCCTGATCCGGAAGCATAGAACTCAATTTTGTAAATTACACGACAATAATTATAAATGGCAGTGGTCAAACAATCTATTGGTCACAACGTCCAGTGATCAACAGAAGGGATCTAACGGTCAGCGGTCAAACAATCTGTGGGTCACAACGTCCAGTGATCAACAGAAGGGATCTAACGGTCAGCGGTCAAACAATCTGTGGGTCACAACGTCCAGTGATCAACAGAAGGGATCTAACGGTCAGCGGTCAAACAATCTGTGGGTCACAACGTCCAGTGATCAACAGAAGGGATCTAACTGCCAGCGGTCAAACAATCTGTGGGTCACAACGTCCAGTGATCAACAGAAGGGATCTAACGGTCAGCGGTCAAACAATATGTGGATCACAACGTCCAGGGATCAACAGAAGGTATCTAACAGAACCCCGTGTAACAACTTCAGTGCACCAAAAGGGACAGTGGTCAAGATGCATGCACACTCGACTGGCGGACCGATGGTCACGGGTCGAATCCCCGTAAAAGGGAGAGACCTGTGGGTGGCACTGAGTACACCAGTCCCGTATGGGTACCTAACACTAGTTAGGGAAACAAAGGCGGCTGTGTAATGGCGTAGAACTTGCCAACAGACCGGCATTGTCTGTGGAGGCAATATTCTTCTATATAGACGGAGCGTCTGTATTGACAAGACAAGACAATACTGTTGTACGTAGTAATGATATTGTATCTTCTATTTACTTACATTGAATTGACTACTATTCAACAAAACGAAATATATATGCTGTAATAGCTAATCATCAATCATCAATATACATAATTTGCTATGTATGTTCGTCCATCCATCCGTAACGCTACTAATTTTAGAAAGCAGCAAACCATAACAAAATTTAAAAGAAAAAACAAGAAAAAAAAATTTAAAATGCACTCAAAATAATTATTTTCGAACGTCCGCATTAAATTGTTCAATATAGAAATAAATGAATAAAATATAAATAAATAAAATAAATGAAAGTTCTGTATTACATTATTTTTATTTTGATGACAGTTAATACACTAGTACCTTTTATAAAAATGGCAAAGGATCATTTTTTTATTTTGAGAGTGGTGCAAAATAATTAAAAATACATTTTGAAACTTCCAAATTTAGATTTTTTTCCAATTTTGTTTTGAGACGAAATTACATTTTTGGGACAATGTATAAATATTTTAATTTATTATATACAGTAATGTTGTCTCTAATGTTCGCTGTTCCGTGTGCAAAGTAAAAACAAAATCGTGTTCAAGTCGCACATCATTTATATTTGTGTGCAATATTTAACTAAATTTGCTGCGCGGTTATTCTAAACTTCGCGCAGCCCCTCAGCTTAAAGGGAACATTGGTATACAGCTGATCAAGATTTTGGGATTAAAATATATTTGGCGTCTCCTGGAACGGAGCTTTGAAGTCAAAATCCATAAAATGTCAGTGCTAAATAATAGAAAGTGCGGCTTAGGGCTACTTTTGTTAAGACGTGAACATTGAATAACAACAACAACAACAACAACAACAACAACAACAACAACAACAACAACAACTACAACAACAACAACAACAACAACAACAACAACAACAACAACAACAACAACAACAACTACAACAACAACAACAACAACAACAACAACAACAACTACAACAACAACAACAACAACAACAACAACAACAACTACAACAACAACAACAACAACAACAACAACAACAACAACAACAACAACAACAACAACAACAACAACAACAACAACAACAACAACTACAACAACAACAACAACAACAACAACAACAACAACTACAACAACAACAACAACAACAACAACAACAACAACAACAACAACAACAACAACAACAACAACAACAACAACTACAACAACAACAACAACAACAACAACAACAACAACAACAACAACAACAACAACAACAACAACAACAACAACTACAACAACAACAACAACAACAACAACAACAACAACTACAACAACAACAACAACAACAACAACAACAACAACAACAACAACTACAACAACAACAACAACAACAACAACAACAACAACAACAACAACAACAACAACAACAACAACTACAACAACAACAACAACAACAACAACAACAACAACAACAACAACAACAACAACTACAACAACAACAACAACAACTACAACAACAACAACAACAACAACAACAACAACTACAACAACAACAACAACAACAACAACAACAACAACAACAACTACAACAACAACAACAACAACAACAACAACAACTACAACAACAACAACAACTACAACAACAACAACAACAACAACAACAACAACAACAACAACAACAACAACAACAACAACAACAACAACAACAACAACAACAACAACAACAACAACAACAACAACAACAACAACAGTGGTTAGTGACGGAGACACTATATTCATGGTGGGGACACTACTGTGAAATGAAGCACGGAGAGAGACACTTAAGCTACCACAGCAGCCCTTAACGAAAGTCGACAGACACAGAAATGGGGCTTGGGCTGTGCGCTTGTATGCGTCGGTCCATATTAGGGGCTGGAAAGTCTCGTGGGCTGGTGAGGTAGGAAAACTCACGTAGGCTGCTGAGATGGGGAAAAGTCATGTGGGCTGCTTAGATAGGAAAACTCACGTAGGCGGCTGAGGTGGGGAAAAGTCACGTGGGCTGCTGAGATAGGAAAACTCACGTAGGCGGTTGAGGTGAGGAAAAGTCACGTGGGCTGCTGAGGTGGGGAAAAGTCACGTAGGCTGCTGAGATAGGAAAACTCACGTAGGCGGCTGAGGTTGAAAAAGTTACGTAGGCGGCTGAGGTGGGGAAAAGTCACGTGGGCTGCTGAGGTGGGGAAAAGTCACGTAGGCGGCTGAGGTTGAAAAAGTTACGTAGGCTGCTGAGGTGGGGAAAAGTCACGTGGGCTGCTGAGGTGGGGAAAAGTCACGTGGGCTGCTGAGGTGGGGAAAAGTCACGTGGGCTGCTGAGGTGGGGAAAAGTCACGTAGGCGGCTGAGGTTGAAAAAGTTACGTAGGCTGCTGAGGTGGGGAAAAGTCATGTAGGCGGCTGAGGTTGAAAAAGTCACGTATGCTGCTGAGATGAGAAAATCACGTGAACTGCTGACGTGGGAAAAGTAACGAGGGCGGCTGAGATGGGGAAAAGTCACGTGGGCTGCTGAGGTAGGAAAACTCACGTAGGCTGCTGAGATGGGGAAAAGTCATGTGGGCTGCTGAGGTGGGGAAAAGTCACGTGTACTGCTGAGTTGAGAAAATCACGTGGACTGCTGAGGTGGGAAAAGTAACGTAGACGGCTGAGATGGGGAAAAGTCACGTGGGCTGCTGAGGTAGGAAAAGTCAAGTCGGCTGCTGAGGTGGGGAAAAGTCTCGTAGGCTGCTGAGGTGGTAAAAGCTAGGGTCTGGAACCAGCTGTGGTTAAGAAATCTTCTTGGCTAAAGAACGGCTTCTCCGTTATGAAAGTCGCCAGCTGTGAAAGTCGCCAGCTGTGAAAGTCGCCAGCTGTGAAAGTCATCCCCTATGAGCGTTGTCTTGAAATCGCGCAAACAGAATTCTATTTTTAAATACCAACATTTTATTTTTCTCATTTTCAAAACATAATCTGCGTCAGCATTGATGATAGATGGCGACATTTACATCAAGTCATTTATTTAGCAAGTCAATATTTATTTTTCTTAGAAAACGTGACAATAAACAGGTTGAAATGCGTGACTTCGGGGCTAATTAGTGGGCCGACCACTTCGTTCTACCGATTACTATGAAAATCAGCTTCTGTCCGCATTTATCTCATCACAGTGATGTCGGATAAGTAAGAATCGATAGACGTCCTGGATTGTGCATCGATTCTGGTTTTTACGACATCGTTAGATTTAGTTTAAACAGATTTATCACCCTTTGGATTTCGAAAGTTGTAAAAAAAATTTTGATTAGTGGGGAATGTAGGTGGGTGGGGGGTGGGTGAGGTGGGTGGGTGGGTGGGTCGGTGAGGTGGGTTGGTGGGTGGGTTGGTGGGAGGGTCGGTGGGTCTGTGGGTGGGTGGGTGGGGGAGGTGGGTAGTTTTGAAGAAATAATCTCTGTCTAATCGGAGTTTTGTAAATACATTTATAGACTGAGTCTGTACGCACTGACATTAATTATGTTGTGACTAGCGTATCACTCGTCAAAAATAACGGAAGTTTTCAAAATAAATACACATCAGATTTAAAAATAACGTAACACAGAACTTTCATTTATTTTCTTTATTTTCATTTGATTCATTTATTATCACATTGAACAATTTCACGCGGAACGTTCGAAACGTGTTATTTTTGGTGCAGCACTATAAAACAAAATCGATCGCTACGCCACCTAACAGCATTATAATTACATCCATACATACAGACAACGGGAATTATGTATATTGATTTTTAATGCAGACATTCAAACAAAAAATAACAATAGAGTCGAGATTTTTTAAAGAATTGTCAATTAAAAAATATAGATAAGAATGAACCCTTCCATTTCTCTCTGTCTTTTTTTCCCTCATACAAACTATGATTTCTGAATGTGATATGACAGTGAGACACTCTATACTCACACCACACTGACACCAACCCGACACAACCATGACACCACACTGACACCACCAGGACACTAACCTTACACCACACTGACACCACCATGACACCACACTGACACCACCATGACACCACACTAACACCACCATGACACCACACTGACACCACACTGACACCCCACTGACACCAGTTCCTCCCATTCGTTCGTTTATTCATCGCATCAGTCTTACTTCTGCTAGTCTGTTACAATTTCTGACATCGTCTGCTCGACTAGGGACCAATATCCAGGGCGATATTGAAACATGGACAAAAAATATTTAATCACTTTGATGGTCTGCTAAATCCCAATGGTCATCTTTAGTTGGACACTATGTGATGAGTTTTATGCCATATTGTTAAAGACACGTAGTGAAGAGATAAAAAATATAATACAAATATTTTAATAATGTTCAACTATGAAACTTTGTGATGGTGGTCGTGACGTAGATCCTAAATTAAGTTAAATGACGTCATTCATATAAAAAAATGGAGTAAAAATGTATGTTTTAAAAAACGTTAAAGACAAAATCAAAGAAAGAAACACAATTGAAGGAAAGACAAGCTGAACCGTCTTAGTGTAACCAAAGTATTTTAATAAAAACAAGTCCAAGAAATACCACTAGTGAATCAACATAAAACAAGCCGAAGAAATACCACGAGTACATGAACTTAAAACAAGTCCAAGAAATACCACGAGTTCATGAACATAAAACGAACAACTGACATATTTTCCATGTGCATATGATTTATTATCCTACAGGCAATATAAACAACCGATTTTATGGCCGGAGAGTGTTCAGCTTCTGGTTGAGAATCACTGTTTGAATGGCACTCAGAACAAACCGTGATGACATTTAACGACGCGGCTCAAGTTGCCATGACAGCGGTGTTCTCACACTGTTTAAGGTGTAGGTCTTCGCCTCACATTGGTGACTGGTTTAGGGAAGTCGACCTAGTTTCCAGCTATTGAAACGAAACCAATTCCAAATCACAATTCAGCATCTTTACACGCTATCATCTTTACACGCTATCATCTTTACACGCTATCATCTTTACACGCCATCATCTTTACACGCCATCATCTTTACACGCCATCATCTTTACACGCTATCATCTTTACACGCTATCATCTTTACACGCTATCATCTTTACACGCTATCATCTTTACACGCTATCATCTTTACACGCTATCATCTTTACACGCCATCATCTTTACACGCCATCATCTTTACACGCTATCATCTTTACACGCTATCATCTTTACAAGCTATCATCTTTACACGCTATCATCTTTACACGCTATCATCTTTACAGGCTATCATCTTTACACGCTATCATCTTTACACGCTATCATCTTTACACGCTATCATCTTTACACGCCATCATCTTTACACGCTATCATCTTTACACGCTATCATCTTTACACGCTATCATCTTTACACGCTATCATCTTTACACGCCATCATCTTTACACGCTATCATCTTTACACGCTATCATCTTTACACGCTATCATCTTTACACGCTATCATCTTTACACGCTATCATCTTTACACGCCATCATCTTTACACGCTATCATCTTTACACGCTATCATCTTTACACGCCATCATCTTTACACGCTATCATCTTTACACGCCATCATCTTTACACGCCATCATCTTTACACGCTATCATCTTTACACGCCATCATCTTTACACGCTATCATCTTTACACGCTATCATCTTTACACGCTATCATCTTTACACGCTATCATCTTTACACGCTATCATCTTTACACGCCATCATCTTTACACGCTATCATCTTTACACGCCATCATCTTTACACGCCATCATCTTTACACGCTATCATCTTTACACGCTATCATCTTTACACGCTATCATCTTTACACGCTATCATCTTTACACGCTATCATCTTTACACGCTATCATCTTTACACGCCATCATCTTTACACGCCATCATCTTTACACGCTATCATCTTTACACGCTATCATCTTTACACGCTATCATCTTTACACGCCATCATCTTTACACGCTATCATCTTTACACGCTATCATCTTTACAAGCTATCATCTTTACACGCTATCATCTTTACACGCTATCATCTTTACACGCTATCATCTTTACAAGCTATCATCTTTACACGCTATCATCTTTACACGCTATCATCTTTACACGCTATCATCTTTACACGCCATCATCTTTACACGCTATCATCTTTACACGCTATCATCTTTACACGCCATCATCTTTACACGCTATCATCTTTACACGCTATCATCTTTACACGACATCATCTTTACACGCTATCATCTTTACACGCTATCATCTTTACACGCTATCATCTTTACACGCTATCATCTTTACACGCTATCATCTTTACACGCTATTATCGTGCCGCATCGTAAAGGCACAATGCGTCATTGCTTGAAACATGTTGCCATTAAATTGGGCCTTAAAAATCATGGACGCAAGATGAAGCTTTATTTATAACGATAATGTTAATAAAACTGAACAGTAAGCTTTAGTACTGGCAGCTAGTTAGAGAGTTTTGCAAGAACATCCTTGCAATGCATTTGGTGTAACCTACGGAGTTTAGGAATTATGAAATGAAATTGCTCAGTGTGGATCATATGAAGTATTTGTTACGCCGGATATTCTCAGCACTCAGATCTAATTTGATCTTATTTGTTGCAAAGCACTTATAGAGTTTTGTGTGTGTGTGTCCCATAACCTCGTGGTCGTAGGGGGCTCTAAAGCTTCCATTAGAACTTTCTCGGGGCTTGGTAGACCTTGGAGGCGCCCATCTCCTCTCCAGGTCAGCGGAGGACTTCTTAGCGATGGTCATTCATCAACATTTTTATTGTGGCTTTAACGTGGGCTAGATGCCACGCCCCTCAGCTTGCGACGCGGGCGCACTATTGACTTCGCTATCTAGCTATAGATTTTACCCCTTTTTAAAATGGGTGCAATAATAAATGTGCTGCATTAAATCTCCTTTAAATAAATGTTTTTGAAGTTCACGGCTCTAAATAAAGGCTTATTAAAATATGTGCACTAAAATTAGCTTGATTTGAATGTCAATCAAAATCATTCTAACGAAAATAGAAATGGATTAATTGTTAATTGAAATGGATTAATTGTTACCCTTTATCTTCAACTGTGACGATTTTTTTATTTCAGCTTATGGGATTATGATAAATCTTCACAAGTAGCCTGAGTATGATACATCTTCACATGTAGACTGAGTATGATACATCTTCACAGGTAGCCTGAGCATGATACATCTTCACAGGTAGCCTGAGTATGATACGTCTTCACGGGTAGCCTGAGTATGATACATCTCCACAGGTAGCCTGAGTATGATACATCTTCACGGGTAGCCTGAGTATGATACATCTTGACAGGTAGCCTGAGTATGATACATCTCCACAGGTAGCCTGAGTATGATACATCTTCACGGGTAGCCTGAGTATGATACATCTTCACATGTAGCCTGAGCATGATACATCTTCACAGGTAGCCTGAGTATGATACATCTTCACGGGTAGCCTGAGCATGATACATCATCACATGTAGCCTGAGCATGATACATCTTCACAGGTAGCCTGGGCATGATACATCTTCACAGGTAGCCTGAGTATGATACATCTTCACATGTACCTGAGTATGATAAATATTCACGGCTAGCCTCCTATGAAAGGCGAGGGGGGAATAACAAGGTTATGCCTGTATGAGATTCATTGTTAGGATTTCGTTAATCGTCTATCAGAGCATCAGAAAAAAAACCTTCATATATTAATTTTATATTCGACCAATAATTTCATCGTTATCAGCAAGGGGATGTAACCACCAGCTCGTCTGCATGGATTTATGCATGTAAACAAGGACATATATTGGAGCGCACGTGCACTGACATACCGACCGTTTTGTGACTAGAAATCAATTTCACGATATCCAGAAGTCGTCTGCTGTCCCAGAACAGTGGCCACGTGATTTCAGTTGTCACGAATTCTCGCCACGAGATTCAATAAATAATGACAATTTACAACTTGGCCTTTTAATGTTATGTATGTGAATGTTTCGTGCCGTGTGATCAATCAGCCACTAGAATCAGATTTTGTTTTGTGGCACAGATTTAAAAAAAAGGAGTCATATTTTATTTTGAATCTAATCTCTGAGTTTTAAGTATTGAGTCGTATTATACACGCATGCGCAGGAACATTTTTGACAAAGTCCTACCATGTAAAAGAGCTAACAAAATTTCTGACATGTATACATTTAAATGATAAAAACGAAAACGAATTTCGAATGAAATGACGTTCACGAATATGTTTTTCATCAATGTTAATCAAATATGCTTTAATAGGTTGTGCTGCGGCGCCGTGGCGCCCGCAGCGCCCACTTTTTTAGGGCGCCTACGGCACCCACCTTTTTCAAAAAACCCAACTAACTTGTCCTTGTATGATAAATACGTAATATTAAGCTTCCTTAAATGTACACAATTTATTTTATATTAGGGTTTGTAGGACACCTGCGGCGCCCACTTTTTTTGGTCAAAAGCCAAAGTAACTAATCGTTGTATGATAAATACGAAATATTCCGGAAATGTACACAAAGTATTCATAAAATATTTGTTATAGTGCTAATCACCACACGATTTTTAAACTAATTTTAGAAAGCAGCGCACCAAATTACTGCACAAAAAAAACCCCAAAAAACTCTTTGAGTCAGTCAACACTGTTTACAATACAAATGCTGACGTCATAGGTTCGTACGTTGTTTGGTTAATGTTAATCTGGAAACCAAAATGATTATGCTTTTTAAGTCTATATTTTCAATTTTTTTAAAGAGCAGCGTGATGTCCCTTAGCAATAGGCGTGAGTCAGTCATACATAATTGAGGGTAAATATATATATGATTACTTTTGCTTTTAAATGAAAAAATAAATAATCAGTTATTTTTCTTCAAAAATCTTAAAATGAAACCTTTTATAATTTTTAAAGATATTTTTCTTTCAGTGCCATGTCTTTGTGTTTCAAACATAAATGTCGAATAGTTACAATGATAGTCTGGTTACAAAATATGAAAGGCAGAATTAGCTGACGAACAATGAACACGGAACACATTAGGAAACGTCCTATTTCTATAAACACAATAGGGAACAATCTATTTCTATGAACACAATAGGGAACAATCTATTTCTATGAACACAATAGGGAACAATCTATTTCTATGAACACAATAGGGAACAATCTATTTCTATGAACACAATAGGGAACAATCTATTTCTATGAACACAATAGGGAACAATCTATTTCTATGAACACAATAGGGAACAATCTATTTCTATGAACACAATAGGGAACAATCTATTTCTATGAACACAATAGGGAACAATCTATTTCTATGAACACAATAGGGAACAATCTATTTCTATGAACACAATAGGGAACAATCTATTTCTATGAACACAATAGGGAACAATCTATTTCTATGAACACAATAGGGAACAATGTATTTCTATGAACACAATAGGGAACAATCTATTTCTATGAACACAATAGGGAACAATCTATTTCTATGAACACAATAGGGAACAATCTATTTCTATGAACACAATAGGGAACCATCTATTTCTATCTTTGCGTTTCATGTGTTGGAATCAGAACAGCCGAGTGGTGGAGGTCGATTGCATGGTGACGTCAGAGATGTAATTGTGACATGACGTCATAGATTGATGGAAGTGCTAATTGAGAATTGAGATATGATCCGTATTTTGTTAGACTCTCTATGTGGCTGTTTATCTCTGTAATATCAGTTTTGTTAATTCAAAGTATAATGGTCCTAGAGTCCTACAGACAACCTTCAGATAGACATAAGGATAAAAACAATTTTCTCATTCCGTATATGTAAGAACAAACACATACACATTCTTGTTCTTCCGATACGGAATTCGGAAGAGAAATGATTTGCCTGTTAACAGGAAAACCAACTCTCTATCAACATTTAAAACTCTAAACAATTGCAAGACTAAACCAAAAAAATGGATAAACGCAGGACGTAATAATCCTCTTTTTAGAAGCAGCACGTGCCATAGATAAGATAAGATTGTACAGACGATAAGCAACACAAGATTTTACAATCTTATAGTTTAAAAGTTCGTGCATGTGAAGAAAAGATTACAAGTCAAAGCAGTAATTTCAGAGCTAATACAGCTTTTTAAAATGCTGTAAACGTTTAAACAAATTTCGGCCCAGCAAGCATTGTTTTAATTACGATTTTTAAAAAGAAATTTGTTCTTTTGATAAAAATAAAATATTTTTTTGTTTGTTTACCAGTTTTCATCCAATACCGATTAAATAACGAATAAACAAGACGATCCACTGACATGATATCGTTCTAGTCTGAGAGATGGAAACTTGCAAGTATTTTTTTTACTTGTATCACAAAGAAGTTGTATTCTAATCACATTAGTATGTCTCAAGCGCCATGTTTGGATTTCTTGAAATGTGTGAAGGTTACATAAATTGTTATTGTCTTGCAATGCTGGTAGTCAGTTCAACAGTCCAACGTTCTGGGTTCACTAGCAACAAATACAGGTAGTCAGTTCCATGGTCCAAGGTTCTGGGTTCACTAGCGACAATAACGGAGATATACCGTGATTTACAATGTCCCAGTGGGCCTCTGGGTTAACAGGCTTAACAATCAGTGTGGAACACATCATCAGAACTCATACTGTAAGCTGCACAACTCAGACGGCAAGCTGCATGACTAGGACGGCAAGCAGCAGAACTCAGACGGCAAGCTGCATGACTCAGACGGCAAGCAGCAGAACTCAGACGACCATCAGCAGAACTCAGACGGCAAGCAGTAGAACTCACACGGCATGCGGCAATACTCAGAAGGAAAGCAGCAGAACTCAGACAGCAAGTAGGAGAACTCAGACGGCATGCAGCAGAACTCAGACAGCAAGAAATCAGACGGGAAGCAACATATATTGTCACGTGTGATTGGCATGAATTGTGACGAAGAGGTCACGTGAATGGTGGACGCGGGAAGAAAGGAGCCTTCCTATTGGTTGAAAGGGTTGGGCGAGCAGTTGTCAGTGGAGTTCCGTAGTGAAAGGACAGAATGTGTGTGTGCCTCAAGATTTCAACGTTGTATAACCTCAAATGATATTTCTGTGTACAAAATATACATATTAAAGTTGTTTTGTTGAAACAAGTTCTTCAGTGGATTATTGTGCACAAGATTGTGTATTGTGAGAACGCCTACTAAAGAGTTACATACATATCCAAGCATCCAAACAGTACCTCATCCCAAAACGTGGATGAGCAAGACACATCAGATGATAAATATTTCAGATGGAAATCTTCATGTTGTAAGGACAACTTTAAAATCCCGGCTAGCAGTTTGGATACCTACCTGTTTTAAGGACATTTTTAAAGCCAAGGCCGGTAGTTTGATGGCTAACGTCTTGTTAGTGAGGGTTGCAAAGTTATTACATTTTGTTTTTGGTAATACTGAAATCATTTAATCCTAAAATCACGTATAAATATTCCAAGAAAGCAAATTCAATCTTACCAATACACACATCAATTTTTTTTTAGTGTGCACTCTCTGCCCCAGTGTTCATTCCATCTAACATCTGCAAACATCAAGTTTTGTCTCTCCTGTGTTCAGTCCCTCTAACATCTACAAACATCAAGTTTTGTCTCTCTTTTGTTCAGTCCTTCTAACATCTACAACCATCAAGTTTTGTCTCTCTTGTGTTCAGTCCTTCTAACATCTACAAACATCAAGTTTTGTCTCTCCTGTGTTCAGTCCCTCTAACATCTACAACCATCAAGTTTTGTCTCTCTTGTGTTCAGTCCTTCTAACATCTACAAACATCAAGTTTTGTCTCTCCTGTGTTCAGTCCCTCTAACATCTACAAACATCAAGTTTTGTCTCTCCTGTGTTCAGTCCCTCTAACATCTACAAACATCAAGTTTTGTCTCTCCTGTGTTAAGTCCCTCTAACATCTACAAACATCAAGTTTTGTCTCTCCTGTGTTCAGTCCCTCTAACATCTACAAACATCAAGTTTTGTCTCTCCTGTGTTCAGTCCCTCTAACATCTACAAACATCAAGTTTTGTCTCTCCTGTGTTAAGTCCCTCTAACATCTACAAACATCAAGTTTTGTCTCTCCTGTGTTCAGTCCCTCTAACATCTACAAACATCAAGTTTTTTCTCTCCTGTGTTCAGTCCCTCTAACTACTGCACACATCAAGTTTTGTCTCTCCTGTGTTCATTCCTTCTAACATCTACAAACCTCAAGTTTTGTCCACGTAAACCTTGACCCTCTACCCCTGTGCCACGTCAACCTTGACCCTCTACCCCTGTGCCACGTCAACCTTGACCCTCTACCCCTGTGCCACGTCAACCTTGACCCTCTACCCTGCGCCACGTCAACCTTGACCCTCTACCCCTGTGCCACGTCAACCTTGACCCTCTACCCCTGTGCCACGTCAACCTTGACCCTCTACCCCTGTGCCACGTCAACCTTGACCCTCTACCCCTGTGCCACGTCAACCTTGACCCTCTACCCCTGTGCCACGTCAACTTGACCCTCTACCCCTGTGCCACGTCAACCTTGACCCTCTACCCCTGTGCCACGTCAACCTTGACCCTCTACCCCTGTGCCACGTCAACCTTGACCCTCTACCCCTGTGCCACGTCAACCTTGACCCTCTACCCCTGTGCCACGTCAACTTGACCCTCTACCCCTGTGCCACGTCAACCTTGACCCTCTACCCCTGTGCCACGTCAACCTTGACCCTCTACCCCTGTGCCGCGTCAACCTTGACCCTCTACCCCTGTGCCACGTCAACCTTGACCCTCTACCCCTGTGCCACGTCAACCTTGACCCTCTACCACTGTGTTCAGTTCTCTCTAATCATCTGTAAATATCTTACACCTTTTCATACTCAAAATATTGACTCCGATGATTAAAACATTGACTCTGATGATTAAAATATTGACTCCGAGGATTAAAATATTGACTCCCATGATTAAAATATTGAATCTGATGATTAAAACATTGACTCCGAGGATTAAAATATTGACTTTGATGATTAAAATATTGACTCCGATGATTAAAACATTGACTCTGATGATTAAAACATTGACTCTGATGATTAAAACATTGACTCTGATGATTAAAATATTGACTCCGATGATTAAAACATTGACTCTGATGATTAAAATATTGACTCCGATGATTAAAACATTGACTCCGAGGATTAAAATATTGACTCCGAGGATTAAAATATTGACTCCGATGATTAAAACATTGAATCCGATGATTAAAACATTGACTCCGATGATTAAAACATTGACTCTGATGATTAAAACATTGACTCCGATGATTAAAATATTGACTTTGATGATTAAAACATTGACTCCGATGATTAAAACATTGAATCTGATGATTAAAACATTGACTCTGATGATTAAAATATTGACTCTGATGATTAAAACATTGACTCCGATGATTAAAACATTGACTCTGATGATTAAAATATTGACTCTGATGATTAAAACATTGACTCCGATGATTAAAACATTGACTCCGATGATTAAAACATTGACTCCGATGATTAAAATATTGAATCTGATGATTAAAATATTGACTTTGATGATTAAAACATTGACTCTGATGATTAAAACATTGACTCTGATGATTAAAACATTGACTCTGATGATTAAAACATTGACTCTGATGATTAAAATATTGACTCTGATGATTAAAACATTGACTCCGATGATTAAAACATTGACTCCGATGATTAAAACATTGACTCCGATGATTAAAACATTGACTCCGATGATTAAAACATTGACTCCGAGGATTAAAATATTGACTCCGAGGATTAAAATATTGACTCCGATGATTAAAACATTGAATCCGATGATTAAAACATTGACTCCGATGATTAAAACATTGACTCTGATGATTAAAACATTGACTCCGATGATTAAAATATTGACTTTGATGATTAAAACATTGACTCCGATGATTAAAACATTGACTCCGATGATTAAAATATTGAATCTGATGATTAAAATATTGACTTTGATGATTAAAACATTGACTCTGATGATTAAAACATTGACTCTGATGATTAAAATATTGAATCTGATGATTAAAATATTGAATCTGATGATTAAAATATTGACTCTGATTATTAAAACATTGACTCTGATGATTAAAACATTGACTCCGATGATTAAAACATTGACTCCGATGATTAAAATATTGAATCTGATGATTAAAATATTGAATCTGATGATTAAAACATTGACTCTGATGATTAAAATATTGAATCTGATGATTAAAATATTGAATCTGATGATTAAAATATTGAATCTGATGATTAAAACATTGACTCTGATGATTAAAACATTGACTCCGATGATTAAAATATTGAATCTGATGATTAAAATATTGAATCTGATGATTAAAACATTGACTCTGATGATTAAAATATTGAATCTGATGATTAAAACATTGACTCTGATGATTAAAATATTGAATCTGATGATTAAAACATTGACTCTGATGATTAAAATATTGAATCCGATGATTAAAACATTGACTCTGATGATTAAAATATTGAATCTGATGATTAAAATATTGAATCTGATGATTAAAATATTGAATCTGATGATTAAAACATTGACTCTGATGATTAAAATATTGACTCTGATGATTAAAACATTGAATCTGATGATTAAAATATTGAATCTGATGATTAAAATATTGACTCTGATGATTAAAACATTGAATCTGATGATTAAAATATTGACTCTGATGATTAAAACATTGACTCTGATGATTAAAATATTGACTCTGATGATTAAAATATTGAATCCGATGATTAAAACATTGACTCTGATGATTAAAATATTGAATCTGATGATTAAAATATTGAATCTGATGATTAAAATATTGACTCTGATGATTAAAACATTGAATCTGATGATTAAAATATTGACTGATGATTAAAACATTGACTCTGATGATTAAAATATTGACTCTGATGATTAAAATATTGAATCCGATGATTAAAACATTGACTCTGATGATTAAAATATTGAATCTGATGATTAAAATATTGAATCCGATGATTAAAACATTGACTCTGATGATTAAAATATTGAATCTGATGATTAAAATATTGAATCTGATGATTAAAACATTGAATCTTATGAGATAATCTTACATCATATCAGACAACATGGCAACAGTGATTCCCATACATTTGACAAATAAGCACTATGTTAAACACCGATGCCGAAGATTTAAAAAGGTAGTACAGTTCAATCATTAGTACAGTTCAATCATTAGTACAGTTCGATCATTTGTACAGTTCAATCATTAGTACAGTTCAATCATTAGTACAGTTCGATCATTAGTACAGTTCGATCATTAGTATAGTTCAATCATTAGTACAGTTCGATCATTAGTACAGTTCGATCATTGGTGGTACAGTTCGTTCATTTGTACAGTTCAATCATTAGTACAGTTCAATCATTAGTACAGTTCGATCATTTGTACAGTTCAATCATTAGTACAGTTCAATCATTAGTACAGTTCGATCATTAGTACAGTTCGATCATTAGTATAGTTCAATCATTAGTACAGTTCGATCATTAGTACAGTTCGATCATTGGTGGTACAGTTCGTTCATGTGTACAGTTCAATCATTAGTAAAATTCAATCATTAGTACAGTTCAATCATTAGTACAGTTCGATCATTAGTACAGTTCGATCATTAGTATAGTTCAATCATTAGTACAGTTCGAACATTAGTACAGTTCGATCATTTGTACAGTTCGATCATTAGTACAGTTCGATCATTAGTATAGTTCAATCATTAGTACAGTTCAATCATTAGTACAGTTCAATCATTAGTACAGTTCAATCATTAGTACAGTTCAATCATTAGTACAGTTCGATCATTAGTACAGTTCAATCATTAGTACAGTTCGATCATTAGTACAGTTCAATCATTAGTACAGTTTGATCATTAGTACAGTTCAATCATTAGTACAGTTCAATCATTAGTACAGTTCAATAATTAGTACAGTTCAATCATTAGTACAGTTCAATGATTAGTACAGTTCAATCATAAGTACAGTTCGATCATTATTACAGTTCGATCATTAGTACAGTTCAATCATTAGTACAGTTCAATCATTAGTACAGTTCAATCATTAGTACAGTTCAATCATTAGTACAGTTCAATCATTAGTACAGTTCGATCATTAGTACAGTTCGATCATTAGTACAGTTCGATCATTAGTACAGTTCAATCATTAGTACAGTTCGATCATTAGTACAGTTCGATCATTAGTACAGTTCGATCATTAGTACAGTTCAATCATTAGTACAGTTTAATCATTAGTACAGTTCGATCATTAGTACAGTTCGATCATTAGTACAGTTCGATCATTAATACAGTTCGATCATTAGTACAGTTCAATCATTTTGAAATGAATAGAATGTTGACTGATCTATCAGATCGATTATATTATCGTTTCAACATTTATCGCTATGTGAATCCAAACTGTCTACCCTCAAAGCCCAGAATATCTGTGTTTATCAAAAAATATATTTTTTATTTGAAATCAGTACAGTGTGTATTTGGTTTCAATTAGGATCCTCATTCTATAAAGGTGATAGCGGGCGGGGGGTGGGAGTGGGGGCTGTTTACTTTGTCTGGGAGGTTTTTCTGGTCTCCATAGCAACACAGCAACGACCAACACTACTTTTGCCCATTATTTGTTTGCCTTTGTTTGTTTTGTTTATTTCTTCTACAAGTTCATTGACCGGTAGCATCTGGGCTCACTGCAGGAAACAGATTAGCAGACGGATTAACGGTAGTCGGCAGGATCTTAACTGACATTTTCTAATGATGCCAATCTTGGACTAACTAAATACTGTTGTGAATGAGGCAAACATCGGCATAAACTATTTGAATGAACATCATTGTATTTCCATCCAGGTTTACTTTTAATGAAACTATTTTATAGCTACAATGGGATTTATTGACTTTGTAAAATCTGTAAGATTAACTGAAAATATTTAATTATTAGTAATTAAAAAAACGTTTTATTTTTAGTTAGAACACACATTTCTCTTGCATAAGGTCGCCAGTTGAAATTGCAGCCATACCTTGAGTGTAAAGCAGTTTTGTTATTTATAAAATCGAATCTGTGATTTCGTGTGGTATATTCTGGCCCTAATTTAATACCCACTCGACAAAACGTGAAACATCTACATGCTATCCAAAATGTTAAAGCAATCATAAGTCACGTTAGTCACTCAGTCACAAATGTAGGGATAACTACATAGCACAACGGATGGAGATTTGTAACCCGGGACAGGTTACATTTTTACCCTCATAGGTGAAGCTTACTAGTACTAGCTTGTTGTAGTACTAGCTTGTTGTACGAGCTTGTTGTTGTACTGGCTTGTTGTAGTACTAGCTTGTTGTAGTACTAGCTTGTTATAGTACTGGCTTGTTGTAGTACTAGCTTGTTGAAGTACTGGCTTGTTGTAGTACTAGCTTGTTGTAGTACTAGCTTGTTGTAGTACTAGCTTGTTGTAGTACTAGCTTGTTGTAGTACTGGCTTGTTGTAGTACTAGCTTGTTGTAGTACTAGCTTGTTGTAGTACTAGCTTGTTGTAGTACTGGCTTGTTGTAGTACTAGCTTTGTACTGCTTGTTGTAGTACTAGCTTGTTGTAGTACTAGCTTGTTGTAGTACTGGCTTGTTTAGTACTAGCTTGTTGTAGTACTGGCTTGTTGTAGTACTAGCTTGTTGTAGTACTAGCTTGTTGTAGTACTAGCTTGTTGTAGTACTAGCTTGTTGTAGTACTGGCTTGTTGTAGTACTGGCTTGTTGTAGTACTAGCTTGTTGTAGTACTAGCTTGTTGTAGTACTGCTTGTTGTAGTACTAGCTTGTTGTAGTACTAGCTTGTTGTAGTACTGGCTTGTTGTAGTACTGGCTTGTTGTAGTACTAGCTTGTTGTAGTACTGGCTTGTTGTAGTACTGGCTTGTTGTAGTACTGGCTTGTTGTAGTACTAGCTTGTTGTAGTACTGGCTTGTTGTAGTACTAGCTTGTTGTAGTACTGCTTGTAGTACTGCTTGTTGTAGTACTAGCTTGTTGTAGTACTAGCTTGTTGTAGTACTGGCTTGTTGTAGTACTGGCTTGTTGTAGTACTAGCTTGTTGTAGTACTAGCTTGTTGTAGTACTGGCTTGTTGTAGTACTGGCTTGTTGTAGTACTAGCTTGTTGTAGTACTGGCTTGTTATAGTACTGGCTTGTTGTAGTACTGGCTTGTTGTAGTACTGGCTTGTTGTAGTACTGGCTTGTTGTAGTACTGGCTTGTTGTAGTACTAGCTTGTTGTAGTACTGGCTTGTTGTAGTACTGGCTTGTTGTAGTACTGGCTTGTTGTAGTACTGGCTTGTTGTAGTACTGGCTTGTTGTAGTACTAGCTTGTTGTAGTACTGGCTTGTTGTAGTACTGGCTTGTTGTAGTACTGGCTTGTTGTAGTACTGGCTTGTTGTAGTACTGGCTTGTTGTAGTACTGGCTTGTTGTAGTACTAGCTTGTTGTAGTACTGGCTTGTTGTAGTACTGGCTTGTTGTAGTACTGGCTTGTTGTAGTACTGGCTTGTTGTAGTACTGGCTTGTTGTAGTACTGGCTTGTTGTAGTACTGGCTTGTTGTAGTACTGGCTTGTTGTAGTACTGGCTTGTTGTAGTACTGGCTTGTTGTAGTACTGGCTTGTTGTAGTACTAGCTTGTTGTAGTACTAGCTTGTTGTAGTACTAGCTTGTTGTAGTACTAGCTTGTTGTAGTACTGGCTTGTTGTAGTACTGGCTTGTTGTAGTACTGGCTTGTTGTAGTACTGGCTTGTTGTAGTACTGGCTTGTTGTAGTACTGGCTTGTTGTAGTACTGGCTTGTTGTAGTACTGGCTTGTTATAGTACTGGCTTGTTGTAGTACTGGCTTGTTGTAGTACTGGCTTGTTGTAGTACTGGCTTGTTGTAGTACTGGCTTGTTGTAGTACTGGCTTGTTGTAGTACTAGCTTGTTGTAGTACTGCTTGTTGTAGTACTAGCTTGTTATAGTACTGGCTTGTTATAGTACTGGCTTGTTATAGTACTGGCTTGTTGTAGTACTAGCTTGTTGTAGTACTGGCTTGTTGTAGTACTAGCTTGTTGTAGTACTGGCTTGTTGTAGTACTGGCTTGTTGTAGTACTGGCTTGTTGTAGTACTGGCTTGTTGTAGTACTGGCTTGTTGTAGTACTGGCTTGTTGTAGTACTGGCTTGTTGTAGTACTGGCTTGTTGTAGTACTGGCTTGTTGTAGTACTGGCTTGTTGTAGTACTGGCTTGTTGTAGTACTAGCTTGTTGTAGTACTGGCTTGTTGTAGTACTAGCTTGTTGTAGTACTAGCTTGTTGTAGTACTAGCTTGTTGTAGTACTGGCTTGTTGTAGTACTGGCTTGTTGTAGTACTAGCTTGTTATAGTACTAGCTTGTTGTAGTACTGGTTTGTTGTAGTACTGGCTTGTTATAGTACTAGCTTGTTGTAGTAGTAGCCTGTTGTTAGAAGTCCCACAATATAGTAGAACTGTATACCTCATCTCTTGTGTGTCAGATCCCCCTCCCCCCCTCCCCCGATAATTCAGTGGCTCTCTTTTCCTTATCAAGCATCCTTCAGGCAAGGTCAACGGCTGAATAATCCACCATCCTGGCACTATGCAGAAACATTTTAAAACTAAACAACACCGTGAAATATGCGATTACGCTGTTGTAGCTTTGTCCTGTTTGCAGGTAGCAACATTGACCCGTATGTTAACTGTAGCACTTTATTGAAAATTAGAATGTATTCTGCCCTTCTACTGTTTTTAAAAAAAACTTAGACAATAAAATAAGAAAAACCCGTAAAAAACTAAGTTTTTTACTATAAACCCTTTATGTACGAGAAGAATTTAAAAGAATGTTCATTATAATACGCAGCGCCAGACCATCCAGAAATACAAAATTGCAGTTGTGTCGTAAAAAATGTTTAATATAATGCGCACCGATCAGGAATATGTTTATAAAAAGAGCTGTCAATAAAATACGCACCTTATTGCGCGACAGAAAGGTTGTTCAATATAATACGCACCGCGACGCTCTATCTCAAAAAATAGCATGATACATAGGAATAAAAAAAATAATCTAAAAAATCAATAATTTAATTACGGTTCATGCGATCGATCTGAAATTTTGATACATTGTTTTTATTATTGGTACGAAACTGCCTGCAAAATTTCAGCTCGCTAGCTTACGAGCAAGTGGGTTAAAAATCGATCAAAAGTTTTGGCGACAAGCAAGCAAGCAAGCAAGCAAGCAGTCAGGTCCGCCGCAGACACCACGAGTTAATATAAAGGATTTAAAAAATTAAAAAATAACGAACTATTGTCGTGTGTGCTCTTTGTAATAAATATCCGCACTAAATTTTTTAGATCTCTTCCTTGTTAGGATTTTTTTTAAAATGAGAAACCTACTAATGTTATACATCAATTTTTCTTCATTTTCCGAGACAGTTCAACATAAAAAAGGAGAAAAAAATAGTCTTCAGTTTTTGTCTGTCCAATAGAATTCAGTAAACTAAGTTAAATCTTATTTGTTCAGCTAAAGAAATCAAATATTTCAATCAGCCTTAGAGTTATACGACTTGGTGTTGTGATATAAAAAATAAGTCGGCTAACAATGATCAGGGCACAAAGTAGAGCATCGTATATTTTTTCCTAACGATAATGAGAGGATCTTAGTGCTGGAATGTCAGCAGGTCTTTTCAAGGCAACATGACTCATTAAACCAATTTTTTGTGACTGGTTTTAAAAAAAATCTTATGTGCACCATCTTAAATTGAATTAATTTAAAAACATAATATGCGTCTTACTTTTTGTGAAAGATGTAAGCCCAGCTGTTTGCTAAAGTACTGCGATCTATACATTATCAAATTACTATCATTATTATTTTCGTCAGTTCACAATTGCACACTCTTAATTTTGAACGCTTTTAGTATTGCACAACTTTAGTATTGCACACCTTTATTACTGCACACCTTTAGTACTGCACACCTTTAGTACTGCACACCTTTAGTACTGCACACCTTTAGTACTGCACATCAGTCGTGTTGTACAACTTTAGTGTTTCACAACTTTATATCGAAACGATTTATTCCAACAACAAAAAGTACCTAGTAAAACAAGGCATTTAACTTTGGCTCATCAACTTATCTTATCTTATCTTATCTTATCTTATCTTATCTTATCTTATCTATACAGACGCTCCTTCTATGCAGAAGATAGTTGCGTCCACAGACCATGACAGATGATCTGTTGGCAGGTGATGCAGCGTTCACATGCCACGGCTATGTGGGTTCCACGCATTACCCAGCCGCCTAACTACATGTAGTGTTAGGTACCCATTCGGAGCGGGGTGACTCAGGGACGCCCTAGGCGCCGGTGTAACAGGCCAGATTAAACCCCTGACCAGAATATACCCGGGTATAATCTGGCCTAGGCCAGAATATACCCGGGTTTAATCTGGCCTAGGCCAGAATATACCCCGGGGGTTAAACTGGCCTAGGCCAGAATATACCCCTCCAGGCCAGAATATACCCCTTTGACAACATGAGGATGTATAGTAAAAAATGAAGGAGTTACTAATTAGACATTATATTAGAGTTTTAGCTTTGTTAGAGAAGTTAAACTCATTTATTAAGTAGGAAAGATGTTTTATTTACAATAAAATAATAATAATAATGAAACAATTTACTTTATGTGGTTGTCAGAGAGGACGGTAACTCTTTATGTAATTTTACAGTCTACACAAATATTGGTGGAATCAGCTTTGTTTTGTTTTTATTTTTTAAAATATATTTTATGTATTTTTTAAAATATTTTTTTTTAAAGTTGACTAATTCAGGCAACCACATGAATTGATAATTTTTTTTTAAAATAATAATTTAAGCGTGATAGAGACTATTAGTTGTGGCTTTTTAAACGCTTGCGAACATTTTTTTGTGTACCTCGCTTATTAATCAAATAATTACGTTTCAATATTGTGAGTATGGCCATAAAAATATTTTAAATTTTTGAAATTAAATTATACATGAATGGTTTGTTTGTTTGTTTGTTTGTTGTTGTTGTTTTTGTTGTTGTTGCTCTCATACATTTTAAATGTTACTGGCAACAACGGTTTATACCTATTTTCATTTTGTTTTGGGAATAAACATATCATGGCACATTGCCCTTTTTTATCTATCTGAATATACGCTGAGATGCAAAATAATTTAAAGAATAGGACAAGATTAAAAGTGTGGGAAACATCGTTTGACTTCCCCAATGTTGCTTGTCGTATTTCCGAATCTTTATCTGTAGCTCGGTTTACCTTCGCGGCGTCTTAAGACATTCAAAAGAAACCCTTGTTCCAGTAGCGCAAATTTTTATTTTTTAAATCAGCACAATTCATTTTTACCCGTGTTACTCTTAAAACAGTACGGTCAAACTTGTTGGATTTCACCAATGTTGAATTGTCCGCTTTCCACGCATTTATCTATTGTTATGAAGTACGGATTCTGTTCCGTTTAATCTGAATTCAAAAGAACCTCTGACCGCGTCGCGCCCTATTATTTTATTTTAAAACAGCCGTAGTTCTTTTGAAAGGCGTAAATATAAATGAGTAGCAGAAAGTTGCGAAAGGAGGTAACCTAGCTGGATTAGGCCAATCTTTACAGACACGACGAATCGGATTTCGCAACTTTAAAAACACATTTTTGGTCACTATAAAATAAAATCCAAACGACTAGAGCGCAAACTTTGTCAACCATGGAAGACCAACTGTATGATCAGCTTTTACAATTCTACTCCACAACGAAATTTAAGTAGCCTCAGTAGATCCATGACTAACCTTCAGAGAAACGGTCAAAAAGCCAAGTCACACTTTAAACAAACTGCAAAGCCTTTACTTTTGACAAGTTTGTATATTATGGCCGCACTCGAGATCTTGAACAACCGAGACATGCATATTAAAGGATAAAGTGGGGGGGGGGCGGTTAGTTCAGGGTTATAAGCTACATTCTGACAGGAACAGAGGACAACCACATCCTCCTCAGAGATAAAGGAATTCAACACGTGAACACTGGCAACACATAACAACTATATGACAACTTGAATCAAAATGTGGAAAGGTTGCCTGAGGAAGCCAGAAAAACCAACACTATCAACATTTAAAACCAATGCTATCAATATTTAAAACCAACACTATCAACATTTAAAACTCCAATAAAAATGCAAGACTTGACATAAACCAATGATAAGCATAGGACGTAATAATCTTCTGTATAGAAGGGGCGTCTGTAAATGATAAGATAGATAAGGTTAAGAAATCCAAAGTGTTCGCACGCGTTTGAAAAGCAACAAATATAACTAATCTTAAATAATTGTTTTAGATAATCATGTAGTAATTGATTAAATTAATGTTAAATGAAAAAAAAGAAAAAACGCTGAATCCTTATATATTTGTATAGACTGTAACTTGATTTTGAATCGTCAAAATTATATAAGATTTCACATTTTAAAAACGAGACAACGACATCATCATTTTCAAATAAAAGGTCTTGCTCCTTTCATTTATCATAAAATATTTTATAATTATTATTTTATTTTAACTATTATTTTAAACCAAATTAGCTACTAAAGAAAAGAGTTTAATTTCTCTGACAGAGCTAAAACATGAAGAGAAAGTCTAAAAAGTCATTCATCAATTTTTTACTATATATCCCCATGTTGTCAAAGGGGTATATTCTGGCCTGAGGGGGTATATTCTGGCCTAGGCCAGTTTAACCCCGGGGGTATATTCTGGCCTAGGCCAGATTATACCCGGGTATATTCTGGTCAGGGGTTTAATCTGGCCTGTTACACCGGGAACAAACCCTTGCCTTCACACAGATTCGAACCCGTGACCATCGGTACGACAGTCTACACTGCTCATGGAAACTTGAGCCAAAAACGAAATATATGCAAGAAGTGTTTTATTTTAACATATACAAGAAGTGTTTTATTTTAACATATACAAGAAGTGTTTTATTTTAATATATACAAGAAGTGTTTTATTTTAATATATATGTTACAGGCAAAGTGTGAAATTCAGGCATTCTATAGAATGCCTAGGCAATGTATAGAATGCCTGATGGTTTCAGGCAAAGTATGAAATGATGGCTATTTCATACATTGCCTAGGTGTCGTCCGGCAAAGTATGTAATTACCTACCCCCGCCATTTTTCCAGCCACTGATGTTGGCGGTGGCGCTTTGGTCGTTGTTTGATGATTGCGACCGAAGCCTGTGAGTGTTGAAAGTTATTGTAAGACAGCATTTAGCCGGTACGAGGTTCCACTACCAAATCAAAGACAATATTGCCTAAATTCTTCTCATGACGTCAGTTTATATCATCCTGCTCAGATTCAACAGACGTTCTCCCATAACGTTTCCCCTTGGATTGCTGTGTGACCATGTCGGAAGAGAATGTAGTGCTAGGACAGGAATCACGCCATGTTGACATGCAACGACGGTTCTACGATGAGTTATCTAAAGTAAGAGCCAATGCTGCTAGAAACATTGTTTTTTTTAAAACAGAAACTGTTACCAACAATTGGTGGATGATGTGAAAATGGCTAAGACCACCATTAAGCAAGAACCACGTGACTATTGGCTGGTGAAACACTATGATGTCATGATGGGTGGAAAAAAAATAGTAAGTTGATCTACCCTGTTAAAGAAGTCATGAGTGCCGTTCTGTTTTACGTCGCAGACTCCGAGATATTTTCCGAGTTCATAAAGCACATTTGGCCAATGGTTAAGGATGACGGGACAGAATGTTAAAAGAACTTTCACCCAAATACAAGAACGCTACCGTTATGATATTGAACTGTGTATTAACCATAGTGAACCTTGCCAGAAAAAACAAAAAGGCGTCAAAAAAGGCATTATGGTCAAGCCAATGGTTTTTTCTGAATTTAACTCCCGTTGTCAGGTGGATCTCATCGACGTTCAATCCCATCCTGATGTGGAATACAAGTTTATAATGGTGTATCAAGATCATCCCAAGAAGTTCGTGGTTTTCAGGACCCTGAAGACAAAGAGGGCACAAGAAGTAGCATACCAGCTCGTAGACATATTTACGTTGCTAGGTGCTCCAATGATTCTACAGTCCAATAATGGCAGGGAATTTGGAAACAATACAGCCTAATGGAGTACTTGACCACCTTGAAGATTGCTCATAGTAAGCAGCGCCACATACAAAGCCAGGGGAGTGACAAAAGAACTAACCAGGACATAGAAAATATGCCGTGGGCTTGGACGCAAGATGAAATAACTGGCCATTGGAGTGAGGGGTTACAGTTCGTCCAACTCAAGAAGAACAGAGCTTTTCATTATGGGATTGATAGATCACCATACAAAGCTCTCTTTGGCTGCAGAGCTAAAGTAGGCCTCACAACGTAGCCCCTACCTGACGATGTTTTACAAGATGTGGAATCAGAGGAAAAAAATAATACAGAGCGTACATCATGTGAATTATTTTGTATTACATCCACTTTAAAATACGTAATTATCAATAAAGTCTTTTGTTATACTCTTTTTACACTTTGCCTAAACGAAATCTGGCATTCTATAGAATGTCTATGCAAAGTATGCAAAAGTTTTACAAATTTCATACTTTGCCTGAAACCATCAGGCATTCTATACATTGCCTAGGCATTCTATAGAATGCCTGATTTCACACATTGCCTGTAACATATACAAGAAGTGTTTTATTTTAATATATACAAGAAGTGTTTTATTTTAATATATACAAGAAGTTTTTTTTATTTTAATATATACAAGAAGTGTTTTATTTTAAAATATATAAGAAGTGATTTATTTTAATATATTCAAGAAATGGTCTATTTTAAGATAAACAAGAAAAGTTTTATTTTAATATATACAAAAAGTATTTTATTATATCTAAGAAGTGTTTTATTTTAATGTATATACAAGAAGTTTTTTTTAATTTTAATATATACAAGAAGTGGTTTATTTTAATATATACAAGAAAAGTTTTATTTTAATATATACAAAAAATATTTTATTATATCTAAGAAGTGTTTTATTTTAATATATACAAGAAGTGTTTTATTTTAATATATACAAGAAATGTTATATTTTAATATATACAAGAAGTGTTTTATTTTAATATATACAAGAAGTGTTTTATTTTAACATATACAAGAAGTGTTTTATTTTAATATATACAAGAAGTGTTTTATTTAAACAAATACAAGAAGTGTTTTATTTTAATATATACAAGAAGTGTTTTATTTTAACATATACAAGAAGTGTTTTATTTTAATATATACAAGAAGTGTTTTATTTTAACAAATACAAGAAGTGTTTTATTTTAATATATACAAGAAGTGTTTTATTTTAACATATACAAGAAGTGTTTTATTTTAATATATACAAGAAGTGTTTTATTTTAACAAATACAAGAAGTGTTTTATTTTAATATATACAAGAAGTGTTTTATTTTAACATATACAAGAAGTGTTTTATTTTAATATATACAAGAAGTGATTTATTTTAATATATACAAGAAGTGATTTATTTTAATATATACAAGAAGTGTATTACAGCACTAGGACCAATCTTCGGGGATTGCAGAATTATATCTGGATCATATGGTCTAGATAGATCTATAGACTAGACCTAGATCTTTAGCTTAATTTTCCTACATGAAAAAGTGTTCGCAACGAAATAATATCCTACAATAAAACAAATATACTTCATCGCGAACATGCACTCAAAACGAACACTACTATTTTCAAATAACACTAGAGGCCAAGAGCTAGACCCTCATTTAACTAAATTTTTCTGCAGAATAAAAGTGTTCGGTACGAAGTAAAATCCAACTTTAAACTTACTTCGTCGCGAACACCCGTTCGAAACGAACATTGCTATTAAATAGCATTGTAAAGTATAACAGCGTGGTTACTGGCCTATTTGTAAGTGATGATGCAATACCAAACACGTGTGTTTTCCAAAGCGAACAGTAAAAGTAGTCTTAACCCGGAAATCAACTCCGTTCTTCCTAGGGACGCTGACAGCATGCATGGCGCAAGGATCAAAATGTTGACACACATTTACTCACAAAATAGTCCGTCCCAGCAAACGAAACGATGAAATGATATTGAAAACAGAACTACTTTCGACTTACGTGTGTTCGTTTTCGTGTTAGACGAGAAAATAATAAAAATAAATTAAAAAAACACTTTTTAAAAACTAGTCTTATATTAGAAATGCACTAAAAAGTAGAAAATAAATTTGAAAATTTACAGTCACTAGATACCTTTAGTTCCAAATTTATGAAAATGTAAAAGTTTAAAAATGAGACAGGAACGTTAAATCGTATGTGAAATCGATTATTTCGTTGTTCGCCATGACTATAAGACTAAGGTGCTCAGTTTAAACTTAGTCTATCAATATTTATGCTAGCAAGCACCCTTGTTGTCCAGGGACCCTCAAATCAGTTTTTATTTTCCAAGAAGCTCTAAATGGTACCGGAGACTCTCGGGGGTCCGTAGGGACCACTTTGGGAACCACTAATCTATAACATAATTCTTGAAACCATGGCCATAGTTTTGGTTGTTTCGTTCATTTAAATCAAAGAGTACAAAAACTGATGACAAAAATTATTTAAGAAAATAAATCCTATTTCAAATTGAAAGTGTGATACCATCGTCTGGAACGAGAATTTATGAGCTTCCGGCCTAACTTTATCATTACACATTAAAGCTCCACTAATCGAGTTTAAATCATGGATTTCTCCAATCTTGCAATCAGATGATAATTATTATTATTAGAATATTAGCGGAACTCCCAAAATAACCCAAAGACAAGTTTTCAGTTGAAATATTTTTAATCCATGAAGAAATGTCAATAGCTGGAAATCTTTTGATCACAGTATAACATCTTTGATCACAGTTGAACATCTTTGATCACAGTTGAACGTCTTTTACCACCATTTAACATGTTTGACCGCAGTTAAACATCTTTCAACATAGTTTTAATTTCAATTTAGTTTAACGGCTTAGGGCACTTAAACATTATCTGCGTGGATATTTGCAAAGACAATCGTAATTAGAAAGAACCACTAACAGATACTGTAATTAGAAGGAACCACTAACAGATACTGTAAACGCAATGGAAAATAAAAGGAAAAAAAGTAATATCAGGTAAAGGTTAAATAAAATACACAGATGTCTAATATAAAGGTGATTTATACAAATGCGAATAAACATGAAAGACAACGCTCTCTACTTATGACAGTCTGCGTGTAGAACACATGTCTTAAGAGAGTTTAACTAATGACAGCTCACGAAATCTCAAACAATAACGAAATGTTGGCCATCTGACCACTCACAATAAACTTTTAGCTCTGTCATCAATTTTAAGCTCTTAGATACACTTTTAGACCTGTTGCACTTTTATCTCTTTAATAAACTTTTAGCTCTGAATTGAACTTTAAGTATGCTGACAAAATCCTCCATCCAAGACTTCCTTTCATGTACAACTTTTAACAATCTTCCAGAGTCTTCCAGAACTTGGGCGACAAGAAATTAAATAGTTTTGACGTGTTTACAGGTCTAGTGGGCAGTAAATGGGCCATTGACAATGACCCTTAACAAGGCCGAGTAAGGGAATACTCAATAGATTGAAGAATCATTAATGTGGCATTAGACAATTTCTTTCATGAGAGTTTTGTATCCATTTAAATTTATTCATCTTGACATACACCTAATTATTATCACTCACTAGTAGACCCGTCGTGCGTTGCAACGATCTCAGTAAAAATGAATAAATGTAAAGAAACCAATGAGTGTTATGTTTAAAAACAATTATGCAGAAACCTTCGCGGAAGAGTGGAAAAAATTCCAAGTTTCATAGCAAACGGATAAATAAATTAATAATTAAATAGCGTACCAAAGAAGGAATTATATTAAGGTCCCCGGCCCCAAAATGAGTGATAATATAGTTTTATTTATTCCCATTGTACTCAAGCTATATTCCTTAATTGACGTGTAAAATTGAATAGAAAAAAGACATTTAAGGCCCCCAGCTCCGAGGGAATGGACATTAGGAGTTCGGTGCACTATATATTAATATAGGCTCTTAAGTTTTTATATACTAAGTTTGGTCAAAATCCACTGATTTTCTAATTATCTAAAGCTTAAACTACTTTTTATATAGCTAATATAGAGGGAAAATGACATTAAGGGGCCCCCGGCCCATTCGGTGCAAGAGGTCAACTTCAAAATCCTGTTCATTTTAATTCAGTTGTATTTTGGATATATTTCCCAAGATCTTTAAAAATTGAATAGGAAAAAATATCTTAATATGGGCTACCAAGTTTTTGTATACACAGTTCGGTGAAGATCTATTAATTTACTAAGTAGCTAACTCATAAACTAATATTTATATAGCTCATATAAGCAAAAAAACGAAATTAAGGGCCCGGGGCCCATTCAGGGCAAGATATGAAGTTCAGAAATCTGTTCATTTCAATATGGATAAAAGTGGATACATTTACCATTATTTGTCAAGTTTTTTAATAATAGAAATGAGGAATAAAATCTTAAAAGTTTAAGTAAAAAGGTATTTTTAGCTCCCAGCCCCCAAGGAGTGGCCATTAGGATTCAATTGACCTATAGTATTATAATATGGGCTATCAAGTTTCTATATACAAAGTTTGGTTAAGATCCAACAATTTACACAGTAGCTAGCGCTTAAACTAATTTTTATATAGCTCATATATGCAAAAAATGACATTATGGGCCCCCGGTGCCCTATGACTGTTAAATTTAGAAAAAAAAAGTTGCCAGTTACCATCCCAGGTGGGTACTCAACATTCTCCAAAAATTTCATGACGATCGGATGAATGGTTTAGTCAGCTATAAAGGACATGCACACTCACACGCACACGCAACACATACATAATTTGATTTTTATATATATAGAAGGGATTTAGTGAAATAAAAAGACATAAAGGGGAGCTAGGCCTATTCGGTGTGAGATGTCAATTTCAAAAACCTTTTCATTTTAATTCAGTTTCGTCAGGGATATATTTATTAAGATCGTTAAAAAGTGAATGGCAAAAATATCTTAAACATATATGAAAAAAGACACTTGGGGCCCCCTGCCCCGAAGAAATTGACATAAAAAGTTCAGAAACCTTAAGTATTTTAATATGGGCTACCAAGTTTTTGTATACAAAATTTGGTTAAGATCCAATCATTTACTCAGTAGCTAACGCATAAAATAATTTTGTATAAAGCTCGACATTCAGGTCCCAGGGCCAAAGTATTGCAAGAAATAAAGTGCAAAACATATGTTCATTTGAATAAATTTCAAAATACATACATATATTTATAATTCGCAATATTGTTAAAAATTGAATGGACGATAAAATATTAAACATTTAATAAAAAAGACAGTTTGGGCCCCCAGCCCCGAGGGAATGAAAAATAGGAGTTCAGTGCCCTATTGTAATAAAATATAGACCCTTGAGCTTTTATATACTAAAATGGGTCAAGATACATGAATCTTCTCAGTCTTTTACGCTAATACTAATTTTTATACAGCTAATATAAAAAACGACATTTAGGGGCCCTTTCGTTGAAAGATGTTAATTTCAAAAACCTGTTCATTTTAATTATGTTTCCTCAAAAATATATTCCTAAAGATCGTGAAAAATTGGATGGAAAAAATATCTTATACATATACGAAGAAAATACATTTGGGGCCCCCGGCCCGAAGGAATGTACATTTGAAGTTCTGTGCCCTATACTATTTTAATATGGGCTACCAAGATTTTGTATGCAAATTTTGGTTAAGATCTATTCATTTACACAGTAGCTAACGCATAAATTAATTTTATATAGCTTATATAAGCAAAAAATACATTAAGGGCCCCAGGGCCCATTTAGTGCAAAATGTAAATTTCAAAACAACTGTTCATTTCAATTTGTATAATAATGGATACATGTGCCATTATTTGTAAAGATTGCTAATAACTGAATTGTGAATAAAATCTTAAACGTTTAAGAAATTGAATTTTTTGGGCCCCCAGCACCAAAGGAATGACTTATAGGAGTTCAGTGCCCTATGGTATTTTAATATTGGCTATCAAGTTGCTATATACAAAGTTTGGTTAAGATCCAACAATTTACACAGTAGCTAGCACTTAAACTAATTTTTATATAGCTCATATAAGCAAAAAATGACATTATGGGCCCCCGGTGACCCATGAGTGTTAAATTTAGAAAAAAAAGTTGCCAGTTACCATCCCAGGTGGGTACTCAACATTATCCGAAAATATGTCGATCGGATGAATGGTTTAGTCAGCTATAAAGGACATGCACACACACACGCACACACACACAGACATACTTTGAGTTTTATATTTAGTGAAAATAGATATGAGAAAAAAAGACATTTAGGGCCCCTGGGCCCATTTGGGGATAGATGTAAAATTGAAAAACCTTTTCATTTAATTAAGTTTCCTAAAATATATATTCCTCAAGATCGTGAAAAATTGAATGGGGGAAAATACATTAAACATATACGAAGAAAAGACATTGGGGGCCCCCGGCACTGAAGGAATGGACATTTGAAGTTATGTGCCCTATATTTTTTTAATATGGGCTACCAAGTTTTTGTATTCAAATTTTTGTTTAGATCCATTCATTTACTCAGTAGCTAACGCATAAACTAATTTTATATAGCTTATATAAGCAAAAAAAGACATTAAGGGCCCCGCGGCCTATTCAATGCAAGATATAAAGTTCAAAACCCCTGTTCACTTCAATTTGTATAATAATGGATACATGTTTCATTATTTGTCAAGATTGTTAATGACTGAATGGTGAATAAAATCTTAAACGTTTAAGAAATGTGAATTTTTGGGCCTCAGCCCCAAAGGAATGAATATTAGCAGTTTAGTGCCCTATAGTATTTTAATAGTGGCTATCAAATTCTCATATACAAAGTTTGGTTAAAATCCAACAATTTACACAGGAGCTAGCGCTTAAACTAATTTTTATATAGCTCATATAAGCAAAAAAATGACATTATGGGCCCCCGGTGCCCCATGAGTGTTAAATTTAGAAAACAAAGTTGCCAGTTACCATCCCAGATAGGTACTTAACAGTCTCCAAACATTTCATGACGATCGGATGAATGGTTTAGTCAGCTATAAAGGACATGCACACACACACACACAGACATACTTTGATTTTTAAATCCTTTATATTAACTCGTGGTGTCTGCGGCCGACCGACCGACCGACCGACCGACGTTGTCGCCAAAACTTTTGATCGATTTTTAACCCACTTGCTCGCAAGATAGCGAGCTGAAATTTTGCAGGCAGTTTCGTACCAATGATAAAAACAATGTATTAAAATTTCTGATCGATCGCATGTACCGTAATTAAATTATTGATTTTTTAGATTATTTTATTTATTCCTATGTATCATGCTATTTTTTGAGATAGAGCGTCGCGGTGCGTATTATATTGAACAACCTTTCTGTCGCGCAATAAGGTGCGTATTTTATTGACAGCTCTTTTTATAAACATATTCCTGATCGGTGCGCATTATATTAAACATGTTTTACGACACAACTGCAATTTTGTATTTCTGGATGGTCTGGCGCTGCGTATTATAATGAACATTCTTTTAGTTACTTCTCGTACATAAAGGATTTATAGTCAAAAACTTGGTTTTTTACGGGTTATATATATATAGATAGATAAAGATTAATAATTAAAAAGCTTGCAAAAGAAGAAACAGTATTAAGGGCCCCGGCTTCAAATGAGTGATAATTTTTTTTTATTGAAATTGTTCTCAAGCTATATTTCTCAATATCGTGTTAAATTGAAAGGGGAATACAATTATTAACGTTCAGTAAAAAACACATTTGGGGCCCCAAGGTCCAAGGGAATGGACATTAGGAGTTCTGTGCCCTCTATTAATTTATTATAGGCTGTTAAGTTTGTATATACTAAGTTTGGTAAAAAATCCATTTATTTATTCATTATCTAACGCTTAAACTAATTTTTTATATAGCTAATATAGGGGGAAAAATGACATTAAGGGGCCCCCGGGCCCATTTGGTGCAAGATATCAATTTCAAAAACCTGTTCAATTTAGGTCAGTTTCATCAGGGAGATATTTCTCAAGATCGTTAAAAATTGAATGAGAAAAATATCTTAAACAGATACGAAGTTTGGTTAAGATCCACTCCTTTACTCAGTAGCTAGCGCATAAATTAATATTAATATTAGCTAAAAACGGCATTTAAGGCCCCAGGGCCCATTCAGGGAACGATATAAAGTTCAATACACCTGTACATTTCAATATGGATAATAATGGATACATTTGTCATTATTTTTCAAGATCGTTAATAATTGAATGTGGAATAAAATCCTAAGCGTTTAAGAAAAAAGGCATTTTAGGCCCCCAGCCCCGAAAGAATGGTCATTATGAGTTCAATGCCCTAACGTATTTTAATATCCGCTGTCAAGTTTTTATATTCAAAGTTTGGTTAAGATCAATCAATTTACACAGTAGCTAACGCTTAAACTAATTTTTATATAGCTCATATAAGCAAAAAATGACATTATGGGCCCCCGGCGCCCCATGAGTGTTAAATTTAGAAAAAAAAGTTGCCAGTTACCATCCCGAGAGCGCACTCAACAGTCTCAAAAAGTTTCATGACGATCGGATGAATGGTTTAGTTAGCTATAAAGGACATGCACACACACACAGACATACTTTGATTTTTATAAATATAGATTGCAAAAAAAAACATAATGTTTCATTGCAACACTTTTTAAAAATGTATTCTTCCACACACGAACACACTCTCACACACACATATACAAGAAAAGAAAAAAAATAATCCACAAATTTGCTGACTGCGTGACAAATCCTTGAAAAGAAATGAGTTTTATGGGTGAGATTATCTCCCCTGTCACTACTATGGTCACGTTCATAAATAGGAACACGGCGGCGTCCTCAGGGAATACAGCCAGCCACCACTTCCTTGATGGTGGATAAAGATAGCTGTAGTGCTCTGTGGAGAACAATCTGACACGCCACACACTGAGTACTTGCCAAGGTCACGTGATTGAACAATGTGACACGCCACTCACTGGGTACTTGCCAAGGTCACGTGATTGAACAATGTGACACGCCACTCACTGGGTACTTGCCAAGGTCACGTGATTGAACAATGTGACACGCCACTCACTGGGTACTTGCCAAGGTCACGTGATTGAACAATGTGACACGCCACTCACTGGGTACTTGCCAAGGTCACGTGATTGAACAATGTGACATGCCACTCACTGGGTACTTGCCAAGGTCACGTGATTGAACAATGTGACACGCCACTCACTGGGTACTTGCCAAGGTCACGTGATTGAACAATGTGACACGCCACTCACTGGGTACTTGCCAAGGTCAAGTGATTGAACAATGTGACATGCCACTCACTGGGTACTTGCAAAGGTCACGTGATTGAACAATGTGACATGCCACTCACTGGGTACTTGTCAAGGTCAAGTGATTGAACAATGTGACATGCCACTCACTGGGTACTTGCCAAGGTCACGTGATTGAACAATGTGACATGCCACTCACTGGGTACTTGCCAAGGTCAAGTGATTGAACAATGTGACATGCCACTCACTGGGTACTTGTCAAGGTCAAGTGATTGAACAATGTGACATGCCACTCACTGGGTACTTGCCAAGGTCACGTGATTGAACAATGTGACATGCCACTCACTGGGTACTTGTCAAGGTCACGTGATTGAACAATCGATGGATGCGATAGAAATAAGTTAAAAAAATTATCACCTGCTTTGGGTTTGTTGTCAGTGAAGCGTGAAGTGACGCTGAATCAATAGAATTACGTGCTTAATGTCTCCGTGTCGATTTGTCTGCGGACAACGTTATGAGACGTCCAACTGAAGACGAGACAATGGAAATGATGAGATCAAATGAATGTCCCCACACCAGCATACATCTAACTTGACTTGAAGGATTTCAGGGTAATCAATGCGAGAGTTTTGTTTTATTTAGTTTTATTTTGTTTTATTTTGTTTTATTTTGTTTTATTTTGTTTTATTTTGTTTTATTTTGTTTTATTTTGTTTTATTTTGTTTTATTTTGTTTTATTTAGTTTTACAAAATGGATTAAATAAAAAAGTAAATAAAAGTTTCATTTTAGAATTTTAAAAATTTGTCTTAAACATAAAACTAAAATGAATTAATTTTTGTTTGATCCAAATATCCGTGATATGAAATCCCGTGACTGACCTTTCCTATGCGTCCATTCATTCATCGATGTAGAGCCTGGTCAAATAGCCTGGTCAACGAGCCTGGTCAACGAGCCTGGTCAACGCTGCGGCTTGTCATTTAAACGGACCAACAAAAAATATGCAAGCATAAAAATCACGCTATGCAACCCAGCCATGCCATCTTCTAGATACAACTTGGAAATTTAAATTAAAAAGAAATTCTTTTTAATAACTGACATTAAGGATATATTGTTTCAAAAAGAATTTCTACTAAAAGAAAATCTGTAAACTCTGCTAAAATTGGCGTTTGTTAGACATGGATTTAATCAGCTGAATACAAAAGTGTGATTTAAAATTGAAAAAATTGAAAAAAAAACCCAACAGAATCTCAAATATCCCAATATAATCTTCTAATTTTGATGTGAATACATTGCACAAGGATTATTAAAATCGACTTGATCTTATTTCACTAAACAGAAACCATCTTAATACACGCTAAAAATATTATTTTTAGTGTTGCCTAGAAAAAGAGGAGTTTGTGTGAAAAACATGTTTATATTCCGGCGAACGACGTCAAACTAGAAATACCAGCCTTCTATTGATCCATTCTACCTTATCATCAAACTAACAGAACACAACTCGGTATCGCTTATAACGTGTTGTCACCGCCCAGTATTCAAATAGGAGAATTAAAAGGATTACTGTGGCTTTGTGATTGTCTGTATCCCGCAATCACAGAAATAATGAGGCTAAAAGTAATCAGTTATTGCTGACAAAAATATGTTCCTCAATTGAAAACTTGAATGAAACAAAAACCCTCATTTGTCAGAAGGGAACACAACCTCAGTTTTTTTACTGCAAATTTTGCTCTGAACCAGTGCAAACAGTTCACTTTCAAACTAATCAGCATTCTTCCGTCTCGCGAGAAGATGGTGCATGACCGTTGGGTTGCATATCCTGGGGTAACTGAGTAGTCCTATCCTTGAGTGACAGTCATAGCCAAAGCTTTAGCACACGAGTTCTGTGATTCCCAATGTTTTGGCCTTTCTCCTAGCTCTTCTGTTTGTTGCCTCCTCCATCCTTCACTCCTCGGCTACAATGACGCCCTCTTTGACAACTGTGCGCCACGTAGATCGGTCTTCTGCCTTACATTCCCAGTCACTTGAGCTTATTCTGGCTGCTTCAAAATGCATCCGACAGACATCTCTAAATCGAAGATGTTAAAATTATTGATTGTTTAAAACATGTTATGGCCTTGAAGTTAAAACAAATATCGCTTTAAAAGCCCATTAAATGTTTGAAACGCTATCTTTCAAATAGATTACTTAGTCTGATAAAATATTCATCACCTATAATATATTATAAGACATAATTTACATTTAAAATGCTTCAATTGCCGTGTATTACATTTCCATTGATAGGTTAAGTTTATCCATGTTATTACCTGCCCTTGTTTGTTCAAGGTTTGGAACTGGCTCATGGTCTAGAGAATTTTAAATCTGGCTCATGGTCTAGAGGAATGCTTGAACTGTCTCATGGTCTAGAGAATTTTTGGATCTGGCTCATGGTCTAGAGGAATGTTTGAACTGGCTCATGGTCTAGAGTAGTTTTGGATCTGGCTCATGGTCTAGAGAATTTTTGGAACTGGCTCATAGTCTAGAGTAGTTTCGGAACTGGCTCATGGTCTAGAGTAGTTTCGGAACTGGCTAATGGTCTAGAGAATTTTTGGATCTGGCTCATGGTCTAGAGGAATGTTTGAACTGGCTCATGGTCTAGAGTAGTTTTGGATCTGGCTCATGGTCTAGGGAATTTTTGGATCTGGCTCATTGTCTAGAGGAATGTTTGAACTGGCTCATGGTCTAATAAGTGTTGGAACTGGCTATCGGTCTAGAGAAGTTCTTCAAAAAGAAGAATAGTAGACACAACTATTTTATATATACACAAATTCGATTCTTTATGTCGTTGTGTGATGAGATGACCTTAAATATCAAGTCATCAGAACTGAAAATGTTTTAAAATTCATTTATCAGTAATGCATTTTATCGCGAAAAAAATTTGATTATAAAGTAGATTGGATTGCTGTAAATTAACAATGAATAAAAACGATAACTTGAAAACAAAGCTTTGGCCTTCAGCGGTGATAAAAGCTACCCCGGAAATCTTATTATTATTATAAAAGTATATATGTTTTAGCAATCATGCCAGAAGAGCAAAAGTTAACAATGTCAGTAAATTTTATTCTGTTAAAAATGGAAAAAATCCTAAGTTTTTAATAAACAGTATATTCGGACAAATTCAGTAATGTTAAATATGAATTTATCACACAATTTTATCCACACACAAAAAAAAACATCGACAAATTTTGTTCAAAGTCATTTGATTTTATGATTATCGTTTAGGTCAGTGGTTTTAAACCTGTGGTCCGCGGGCCACTAGTGGTCCGCGGATATGTCCCTGGTGGTCCACGCGGATTGGTCGAGTGGCAGCGCACTCGACTGGCATACCGATGGTCACGGGTTCGAATCCGTGTGAAGGCAAGTATTTGTTCCCGGGGCCTAGTGCATCCCTGAGTCACCCAGCTCCGAATGGGTACCTAACACTAGTTAGACGACTGGGTAATGCGTGGAACCCACAAAAGCCGTGGCCTGTGCACGCTGCGTCACTTGCCAACAGATCATCTGTCATGGTCTGTGGACACAATTATCTTCTGCATAGAAGGAGCGTCTGTATAGACAAGATAAGAAGAAGATAAGTATAATTATTAATTATCTATAAATGTTCTGCACGGGAGTAGTAAAAATATTCAGTAGAGCTCCGCAGCTAAGAAACAAATTTTTCAAGTGGTCATTGAATCTCAAAAAGTTAAGAAGCACTGCTTTAGGTAACATCACACATTTATAGGCGGCCTATTTTCTGCCATATGGAAAACTTCTCATGGTTATTTGACAAAGCGAGGCTTAGAGAGTTCGATAAGTTCTTACAAAACGGGAGGCTTAGAGAGTTGGATAAGTTCTTTCAAAACAAAAATCTCTAAACATCCCATCCTTGCTGGCCTATGAGACTTTTGAGTTGCCGCGCCGTCAAAATCTGACCAAGTGCAGAGCGGAACAATGGTAAACGGAGTATTTTCTATTTGTGGCGCTCCGAGAAAAGCCTAATAGCCTCATTAAATGTTTACGGTTTCACCAAACAACATAATTCAGACAGTTTAAATACATACCAGAACTCGACACAATCACAGTGGGGGAAGCAGGGTTTGGAGGCAAGCGGAGGACGGGTAACGTTTTGAAAGGAATGGTTCTGTTATTGTAAGTTTAATAGATGTCTCTAAAAGCTTTCTTAGTCCATTTGTACTAGATGTTAGTTTGAAAATATAGATTTTAAAAGGCAAAAATTATGATTAAAAAATACATTGAAAAGGAAGCGGAAACGAGAGATGCGTAGAGTATATGCGCAGAGAATAAATAAAGAGTTAACCTCATGGCAGAGAAGAGCTCGAATATTTTTTGTCGTCATACAATTTGTGAACCATTATCTCAAATACGTGTAATTTGTGCAGTAATAAAGACTTTCTTACGCTATTACACGGCTTATCAATTCAATAGTCAGGTATCTGTGTTAAGGTCATTGCGATAGAAGATCTGTGTTCACGTCATTGTGATAGAAGATCTGTGTTCACGTCATTGCGATAGAAGATCTGTGTTCACGTCATTGCGATAGAAGATCTGTGTTCACGTCATTGCGATAGAAGATCTGTGTTCACGTCATTGCGATAGAAGATCTGTGTTCACGTCATTGCGATAGAAGATCTGTGTTCACGTCATTGCGATAGAAGATCTGCGTTCACGTCATTGCGATAGAAGATCTGTGTTCACGTCATTGCGATAGAAGATCTGTGTTCACGTCATTGTGATAGAAGATCTGTGTTCACGTCATTGCGATAGAAGATCTGTGTTCACGTCATTGCGATAGAAGATCTGTGTTCACGTCATTGCGATAGAAGATCTGTGTTCACGTCATTGCGATAGAAGATCTGTGTTAAGGTCATTGCGATAGAAGATCTGTGTTAAGGTCATTGCGATAGAAGATCGGTGTTCACGTCATTGCGATAGAAGATCTGTGTTCACGTCATTGCGATAGAAGATCTGTGTTCAAGTCATTGCGATAGAAGATCTGTGTTCACGTCATTGCGATAGACGATCTGTGTTCACGTCATTGTGATAGAAGATCTGTGTTCACGTCATTGTGATAGGAGATCTGTATTCACGTCATTGCGATAGAAGATCTGTGTTCACGTCATTGCGATAGAAGATCTGTGTTCACGTCATTGTGATAGAAGATCTGTGTTCACGTCATTGCGAAAGAAGATCTGTATTCACGTTGAAACCTTGACCACAAGGATTAAACTAAATTGTGTCACCCGTTATAATGACTACAACTAAGTTGCTGCTGACCACAATGCAATAGTTCTTGAGCACAGCATAGCTGTACTGTACCACACCTATTGGCAGCACATTGAAGCCGCAAGGAGTAGTTGAACCTTAATTTATGAACTGTTTGATATCAAATGTAGATCTATAGCAACTTGATATTTACAGGCAGGGAAACTCATACAGCTAACTTTAGTTTTATATCACTTTTTCCCTTGCTGGTGTGAAATTCCCTTCCAATGACAGTTTGCATTGAATGGGTTTTTCCAAGTTGGCCAAGTTGGACGGGGGACTTGGCGATTAGATTAGAGAGAGAGAGAGAGAGAGAGAGAGAGAGAGAGAGAGAAAGAGAGAGAGAGAGAGAGAGAGAGCTAGAGAGAATGAGAGAGTGGGTTCCAACATACTTTAATAGGAAACCAACAAAACAAACAAAACAAAACTCATTGACATCTCAAAGGCGCCAACAGTATTGACTTTTGGTGCAGGATTTGCGTATAAGCCATACACGCTTAGTTTAGGGCTTCAACTTTCTTGGACGCCCCCCCCCCTCGCCAAAAGATTGTTCTAATGAATCAGCCACGTGATAAGTCATCCTGTTCATGATACAGATCCTGGCAAATCTAATTGTTAAGAATCTACTGCAACGATTCCAGCTATAAATATTTAGATTTATTAATCAGAGATTAAACAAAAAGGATTCAGCATTAAAAACCCTAAAAGAATGAAACTGTGCTTTGAGACGGTGGAAGTAAAGATGAGATTATATAATGACCTTGAAAAAAGGTTTATCAGAATGTCAGTACTCAAATGGCTCATTTGAAAAATCAAAGAAGTTTTTCTTTTGCCAAAAAGAGCGAGGTTTACTTTTCAGAGGAGCAAACTAATTTTTCCCTTTGTTGTTCCAATTCTTTTGTTCAACCTTTTGTCCTGCCAATAACGATGTATAATTTTTATTTTTCGATCATTACAAGGTAGGGATCAATCAAAGAGAATTTCCTTCGTTTGATTTTTTTTCCACACCAATTATAATCCTTAAAATAAATCTTGAATTTAAGGTGAATCCCAAAATAGAAATCATCAATTTAATTGCCCATCTTCTTTGTGTTGATTTTAATGAAAAGGTTATGTTTCTTCTAACGCCCACAAAACCAAGACCAATGTGGGTCTTACCATGAAATTGAAAAGTCACTACTTATATACTCGAGAAAATTGGAAAATGTGATTGAATCAGCTACTGATCCACTGACTAATCCAGCGACTAATCCAGCGACTAATCCAGCGACTAATCCAGCGACTAATCCAGTGACTAACGTAGCGACTGATCGATTGAGTGATCCAATGACTGATCCAGTGACTGATCCAGTGACTGATCCAGCGACTGATCCAGCGACTAATCCAGCGACTGATCCAGCGTCTGATCCAGTCGTGTGAGCAAACTGGTTAAAACCTTATTTGTATCCATGAAGCTCGTAATTGACAAAGTGATTTTTCTGAATCTCTAAAGTATCTTTTCCGATTCTTTCATCAACTTTTCTCTAATCTGCTTTGACAAGCAGGAATGATCTTTAATTATTTTTTTTCCTATTAAACATCATTTGGTTTGTTTGTGATGGGCGAGCCTCTTGCGACGTGCTTCTTATAAGCATGTCTGTTATATGGACGAGTTTCTTGTAGGTGTGCCTCTTATGCGACGTGCTTCTTAAGTAAGGGCTTGCCTCTTATGGACGTGCCTTTTATGAGCGTATTTCTTATAGGGCGTGTCTCTTATGGGCGTGTTTCTTATGGGCGTATCTATTATCGGCGTGTCTCTTATGGGCGTGTCTCTTATGGGCGTGTCTCTTATGGGCGTGTCACTTATGGGCGTGTCTCTTATGGGCGTGTCTCTTATGGGCGTATCTCTTATCGGGCGTGTCTCTTATGGGCGTGTCTCTTATGGGCGTGTCTCTTATGGGCGTGTCTCTTATGGGCGTGTTTCTTATGGGCGTATCTATTATCGGGCGTGTCTCTTATGGGCGTGCATTTTATGAGCGTTTTTTCTTATGGGCGTGTCTCTTATACGCGTATCTCTGATGGGCGTGTCTCTTATGGGCTTGTCTCATGGACGCATCTGATATAGGCGTGTCTCTTATGGGCGTATCTCTGTTTGTGCGTGTCTCTTACTGGCTTGTCTTTTGTGGGCCTGTCTTTTATGGGCGTGTCTCTACTGCTAGCGTCTAAAGTTTATGTGATTGAGTCCTACTGCCTTTAGAAACTGAAGTAGAGTTGTTTGAGATGATACAGCACTAATGAAATCCATGGATATAAAGAAATGTAAACTGTGATAGAGGCGAGAGTGGAAGCGTAGATACAGTGAGAAAAAAGATATATCTATCAATATATATAATATATATATATATATATATATATATATATATATATATATATATATATATATATATATAGAGAGAGAGAGAGAGAGAGAGAGAGAGAGAGATAGAGAGAGAAATCTTGTTTTATTAGTTCTTAATTCCACATCATTAGAATGCTATACAAGGTAGAAATCTTTGCACTTCTTCAACATGAATGCCACTCAACATGTGTAGTGTGTGTATGTGTGTGTCTGTTTGTGCGTGTGTCATTTCATTCCTTGGTGTAGGAATACCTGCGTTTATATAATTTCAAACACTTTACCTTAGAAACTTAATGCTGTTCTGAAATATCTGAAGAGGATAAACTACGCTTCTGTTGAGTACGCTGAAATGTCCGCTTAAAATGTCCATATAATGGGGGTAATGCGACTTATCCAATAGCCGTAACGCAGTCTGGAGACATGGTAAAATATTCATTGACAGCATCGCACTGTCAGCACTAATGGTGGTATTCTATTGTGAGAACAAGTGATGTTTTTGTTGTTGTGGTTTAAAGTAATCTTATATCTGGGTTTCTTTTCAAATGAAAGAAATTCATAACTTTTTATACAAAGACTTATTACATACATACAAGTACAGCAGAAATTCGGTAATAATGTAATCTGCCAAAAAAGACAATCTAAGTCTAGCAATGAAAACAAATATTCCTGATGAATTCGATCAATAACCTTATAATTGTTCGGGGTGTTTATTTCTGCGCTGGCACTGATGTTTAATCACTCGCTTTACTGTCAAAATTGTGTCTTTTCTTGGGTGCATAGGTGAGTTTTGAAACAATTGCTAGTACAGATTTAGAACCATTGTTTCCGTTATGACAGATTTAGAACCATTTTTTCTGTTATGAAAGATTTAGAACCATTGTTTCTGGACTTTTATTATTCTACCCAGTACCGACTGATTTCTTTCGTGTAACACGTATCACTTATTAGGAAGGTGTGCCACAAGAGTGGTCCCTTAATTGGAAGGTGTGCCACAAGACAGTGGTCACTTATTAGGAAGGTGTGCCACAAGACAGTGGTCACTCATTAGGAAGGTGTGCCACAAGACAGTGGTCACTTATTAGGAAGGTGTGCCACAAGAGTGGTCCCTTAATTGGAAGGTGTGCCACAAGACAGTGGTCACTTATTAGGAAGGTGTGCCACAAGACAGTGGTCACTTATTTGGAAGGTGTGCCACAAGACAGTGGTCACTTATTAGGAAGGTGTGCCACAAGAGTGGTCCCTTAATTGGAAGGTGTACCACAAGACAGTGGTCACTTATTAGGAAGGTGTGCCACAAGACAGTGGTCACTTATTAGGAAGGTGTGCCACAAGACAGTGGTCACTTATTTGGAAGGTGTGCCACAAGACAGTGGTCACTTATTAGGAAGGTGTGCCACAAGACAGTGGTCACTTATTAGGAAGGTGTGCCACAAGACAGTGGTCACTTATTTGGAAGGTGTGCCACACGGTAGTGTGGACAGTACAAATAAATCTAGAGGAAGAGCTTTCAAAAACGTTTTCAGAATTTCTTTGAAACGTTGATTTTATTATCATTTTAACAACTTGCAATGCAGAATCGTGATCAATGGACAAGCGGTCACGTGATCACGTGATCAATGGACAAGCGGTCACGTGATCAATGGACAAGCGGTCACGTGATCAATGGACAAGCAGTCACGTGACATTTCTAATCCAAAACGAGACTGAATTAATGAGAACTATAGTTTGATGTATTGACAAACATTTGGAAAATTCGACACCCAAAAGAGATAATGATGAATTCAGGTTTTCACTGTGCCGGAAATGTCACTAGGCCAGACGATAATGATATTGATCTTTGTTCCTCAGATGGATACTTGCTCCAAGAAAATCACTTTGTAGTGAAATTAAGCAGAACGGATGGACAAAGTCTTACTGAAAATATTTCTCGAAGACGTTGTTCGTTTATCCGGATCTGTTGGAGCAGTTCTCAAATGGACGAGAATCATGCCACTCATCCCAAGACGTCTGCGCAATGCAAAATTTTGCTCTCAAAGAACTTTTGTAAATACTAGCCAGCACCTGTTGCATATAATATTTGACACAAGAGTCGGCCCGATGATTCAACTGCGCCCCCCCCCCACCCCATAAAGCTTGTGTCCCAGGACCAGGAAATTGTTTAAAATCTTCTTAGTCTATCTTCGTGGGACGAACTATAATGATGGGGAGATACTAACAACCAAAAGCTGAAACAAGTAGACAGAGGGAGGGAGGGAGGGGTGGGGGGAGGGAGGTAAGTGGATGAGATTGTATTGTAACCTCTGGACATCGTGAGCTTTTCATTAGACAACGAGTTCAAGGACGTGGTAATCAAGTGCACTTGTAAACGAGACAACACAACACAACACAACTTTTAATAAATGATTTGATTTGACGAACTTACAAATGATGTTGAAGACTTGCTTGAAGTTTAAATGTAATTCACAAAATCTAACAGCTCTATTATTTTTAGCAGTAGTAAAATATAAAAAAAGACCACAAAAACAACTCTTTGCGGTGCGGATAGTCTTTTAATTCCACGTAAATACTTTTTCGTTCCATAAATAAATCAATACATACACAGATAAATCTATACATATGTATTATTGTTTTAAATGTACTATTCAAAAAAGCATTTTCCCCATTCAACATAAAATACAAAGTCAAGACTATCATTTTTTTAAAGAGATAAAAAATAACTAATAATAAACAGTATTGATAATATTGGCTAAAATAAAAAGAAACGCATCTCCTCAACTGAACATTGCCATTTCAGTGTTTTATTCTTTTCGATTGAGAGCAACACTTCAATTATCGCTATGAAACACTGGGTTTAATTTCTTGTACAGAAAATAAATGAAAAGAAAACACGTCTCAAATAACAAATAATTCTGTGGTTTCAAGCCGTGTAATAACGATATCAGATCGGAGGTGATCTGAGGAACATATGAAACAAAAAGAAACCACATCCCCAATTATCTTAACCAAAAAATTATTTTAAGAAAAACAAACAAAAAACAAAAAACAACAACATAAAAAGACATCTCGAGAGAGAGAGAGAGAGATAGAGAGAGAGAGAGATAGAGAGAGAGAGAGAGAGAGAGAGAGAGAGAGAGATAGAGAGAGAGAGAGAGAGAGAGAGAGAGAGAGAGAGAGAGATAACAAAAAAACCAACAGTTCACATTTATTATCCATTAATTAACAACACCAGAAGGCAGCTGAGATCCTAACACGAGAACAAAGGTAAGTTTTTTAGGGTCTTCATTCAATGGTCAGTTGTTTGTCCTTGACCCAGCTGTGGTCATTACCATGAGTTGCAGAGTGTGGAGAAGTCAAAGACTCGAATGTTTGAAGATTTGTGGAAACAACTCCTGTTGTTTCGCCCACATCTTCAGGGTAACTAGGTTAGATTTCAGTTATAAGTAATTCCAGATATATATACCTAATCTTAGATTTCAGTTTAAGACATTTTATTGGACATGTACACGAAGATTTACGACACACTTTAAAAAAAACAACTTATAGACGATTAAATGAATTCCTACAATCTAAATAACTTTTCAGAAAACAGATATGTTTTAATTCACTCAATTTCTTTCCTATAATTTATTATAGCTATTGTAAGCTTGAAGCAATATTCAAGTTTCCTTAATTTTAGAAGGAAAAAATACCTTTTATCAGAATGTCCAGCAGTTTTAAGAAAAGTTGTTTTGAATTTCGACTACAGAGGATTTTGTGAAACGTGAAACATGTTTTTGTGTTTACGTCTGCGCTGTTGTCAGATACTTGTCAGAGCCAAGGGCACATGTTATGGTCTCCGTTGTGAAGGTGGATTGGTCCTTGCTCTCCGCTGCACACACACAAGAGATGACACAAGAGATGACACAAGAGATGACACAAGAGATGACACAAGATTGGGTACAAGTCAACGTTGATTATACTATACACACTGGAAACTCTGGCTGTCCTGTCTGGACAGCAAACACATCTATATACAACTGGCTGTATACTCAAGCATGCCCTCGGTCCGACTCGACCATCTTGGGCCCATGCTCAAGTCCTCTTCACACACAGTGTCTAAGTCCCCTCGGTCCGACCTGACCGCTTCTGGGCGACATTAAACCTCAACTGTGTGTTACGCTGTAACTCCCCGGTCTACCCCGACCGGTCTCTCTGCACAACAATGCGCAACTGTCCGTCTCTGTCCGTCTGCCCCCAGTCTCGACTCAACTCGTCTCTTATAAACCCCCCAAACTAGTCTCAACTGTCCCTGGCGTGTCCTCTGGTCATGTCCCTGACATGTCCCGTGTGACCAGGAGTACACTCACAACATTATATTCATGAAGAGTAGTCACGAGTCACCAAGCATTCTCTCACATTGATTCTCATACCCCTGACATGTCCCCCCTCTTCCCTTAGATTCTACTAACTTATAGAATCTCCTATCTACAACAACCAAACAAGTCAGCGTATGGAATCACTGTCATTTACACCTTCACACACAAAACATGTTAATTATGTACAATTGTAAGGTTGAATACATGAGCATGTTATCTGTAACAACATGCCCTGAAAATAATCATAAGACCCAACATTGGAGTTAAGTATACAATTAATTACAACTAGCTCTGTCCCCATCATGGGACCTATACGGTACAGTCATTATTCTGCTATGTATATTTAACGTCCTCATATCGGGACCCTGTACGGACACTCATTGTCCTCCTATGTATCTTTAACGTCCCCATAGTGGGACCCTTTTATAAAAATCAAAAAATCTCAATGCATAATCAATATCATAATTATCAAATTTCCTAATGATTATCAACAAAATTCACTTCATAATCAAAATCATGAATATTACTTCAGCAGAACATATCAACAATGCATATCCTTATAATCAAAATGTCCTGATATCTCCAGGGGCGAACATTTATTACATAATTTACCAAATGGCCATGAAACACGTCATCAATACCCAGTGTACTACTGGCAACTAGGGCATTCCAAGGGCATACCATACGATCTCAAGGATACACCCTCCTCTTACAGACACAAATTTACACTCACTGACACATACAAATATATTAACACACACACACTAACATTCACCCACACACAAACGCAAGAACATACAGACATGTACGCACAAACGCACACTCAAAGACACATACAAACGCAAAACAAACAAACACTCACTGACACAGAAACATACACTCACTGATGCATACAAACATACACTCACTGATACATACAAACATATCCTCACTGATACATACAAACATACACTCACTGATACATACAAACATACACTCACTGATACATACAAACATACACTCACTGATACATGCAAACATATCGTCACTGATACATACAAACATACACTCACTGATACATACAAACATACACTCACTGATACATACAAACATACACTCACTGATACATACAAACATATCCTCACTGATACATACAAACATATCCTCACTGATACATACAAACATACACTCACTGATACATACAAACATACACTCACTGATACATACAAACATACACTCACTGATACATACAAACATACACTCACTGATACATACAAACATACACTCACTGATGCATACAAACATACACTCACTGATACATACAAACATACACTCACTGATACATACAAACATACACTCACTGACACAGAAACATACACTCACTGACACAGAAACATACACTCACTGATACATACAAACATACACTCACTGACACAGAAACATACACTCACTGATACATACAAACATACACTCACTGATACATACAAACATACACTCACTGATACATACAAACATACACTCACTGATACATACAAACATACACTCACTGACACATATTAACATAAATGCTGTTTCCTAAGAATTTAACAGAAGATTTATAAAATTATCTGAAGAAAATTTGGCAGTTTTTTATGATTTAATGTAAGCCATGTTGAACCTTGACTTAGTGTCTATGATGTAATGTAAGCCATGTTGAACCTTGACTTAGTGTCTATGATGTAATGTTAGCCTTGTTGAACCTTGACTTAGTGTCTATGATGTAATGTAAGCCATGTTGAACCTTGACTTAGTGTCTATGATGTAATGTAAGCCTTGTTGAACCTTGACTTAGTGTCTATGATGACTGTAAGCCATGTTGAATCTTGACTTAGTGTCTATGATGTAATGTAAGCCTTGTTGAACCTTGACTTAGTGTCTATGATGTAATGTAAGCCTTGTTGAACCTTGACTTAGTGTCTATGATGTAATGTAAGCCATGTTGAACCTTGACTTAGTGTCTATGATGTAATGTAAGCCTTGTTGAACCTTGACTTAGTGTCTATGATGTAATGTAAGCCATGTTGAAACTTGACTTAGTGTCTATGATGTAATGTAAGCCTTGTTGAACCTTGACTTAGTGTCTATGATATAATGTAAGCCATGTTGAACCTTGACTTAGTGTCTATGATGTAATGTAAGCCATGTTGAACCTTGACTTAGTGTCTATGATGTAATGTAAGCCATGTTGAACCTTGACTTAGTGTATATGCCATGTAATGTAAGCCATGTTGAACCTTGACTTAGTGTATATGCCATGTAATGTAAGCCATGTTGAACCTTGACTTAGTGTCTATGCCATGTAATGTAAGCCATGTTGAACCTTGACTTAGTGTCTATGCCATGTAATGTAAGCCATGTTGAACCTTGACTTAGTGTCTATGCCATGTAATGTAAGCCATGTTGAACCTTGACTTAGTGTCTATGATGTAATGTAAGCCATGTTGAACCTTGACTTAGTGTCTATGATGTAATGTAAGCCATGTTGAACCTTGACTTAGTGTCTATGCCATGTAATGTAAGCCATGTTGAACCTTGACTTAGTGTCTATGCCATGTAATGTAAGCCATGTTGAACCTTGACTTAGTGTCTATGCCATGTAATGTAAGCCATGTTGAACCTTGACTTAGTGTCTATGATGTAATGTAAGCCATGTTGAACCTTGACTTAGTGTCTATGCCATGTAATGTAAGCCATGTTGAACCTTGACTTAGTGTCTATGCCATGTAATGTAAGCCATGTTGAACCTTGACTTAGTGTCTATGCCATGTAATGTAAGCCATGTTGAACCTTGACTTAGTGTCTATGCCATGTAATGTAAGCCATGTTGAACCTTGACTTAGTGTCTATGCCATGTAATGTAAGCCATGTTGAACCTTGACTTAGTGTCTATGCCATGTCTTGGCGGGTGTCTACAAATCACTATTCTCCTAAAGTTACGTGACAAGCACGTGATCATTTTAAAGTGTCTAGACATAGATTAAGAAGCAATAATAGATAAGAAATGAAATCGGTTAATCACAGAATTTATGCTAAGAAACATGGTTCCTAAGACGAGAACATTTAAACATTTATCCCCGTTTAGATTAGAGAGTAATTTCATCAAATTGACGTCATCTCCAGTTCAAAGAAATTAAAAGCATCCTGCCGGAAGTGTTTTCACACTTCTTGTTTCTTCCTCTTAATTAATTTTTAAGATTTCTAGCAGGCTTTAATAATTTTTAGGTGTTTTCAAAAATGATTTCTTGATGTTTTTTTTTCGTTATTGAATTTTTTTGTTTTCTTTTCTGTTAAATTGTTTGTGTCATGATCCGTTTCACCGATGCACAAATTTATCGAAGGGAAAAAAATTCTTACACTCAAAGGCAGGAGAATACAAATTGAAAATCCACATTAATCATAATTTTCAGCAGTGTCATTAAATCTTTGCAAGAAGGCATAAAAAATGCTTTGCGATCTATTTTTGAAATCACACGGAGAAGGACAAAAGACAACGTATAAAAAAGTTTAATTAAGTTTGTTACATTCACACTCTACTACCTCTGAACAGAAAGTCCTGCGGCTGAAATAATAAAATAAAATCATTAATTAAAAACCAATGGCATTTAAAAAAATAATCACACAAGAAGAAATGAGATGGTTTTAAGTTTTAAGTAAAAGAATTGAACCATTATAGAGTTTCATTTAAAATAATCGAAATATTTTCTGCGATGACCTTTCTCTTCTTTTAAATATGTGAATTTCTCATATTAAAAATGTTTAGAACAGGAAAATATAGTAATTTAACAATTTTACTACAGGCAAATAGAATGTAAAAATGTTGCGTGCAGACAAATCTCGTAACTTAAACTTAAATAGTAGAGAAAAAAATATTTAAATTGTTATATCAATAATTCTCATTATTTAACATTGTTTAGTACAGATTAATCTCAACATTTTAAAATATTTATTAAAGAAAAATTTCAAAAAGTGAACATTTTTAGTACAGAAAAGTCTCACAATTTCAAAATGTTTAGTTTAAAAAACTCATAATTTAAATATGTTTAGAACATACATTTTTCAAAACATTTAGTACAGGAAAATCTCGTATTTAAAAATGTTAAGTACCAGAAAATCATATGATCTGAAAATGTTCAGTAAAGAAATAACTCCTAATTTAAACATGTCTAGTACAGAAAAGTGCCATAATATATTTTAATGTAGTTCAGAAAATCTCATAATTTATAAATATTTAAAACAGAAAGAAATCTCACAATTTAAACAATTTAATCTTTAGTACAGAAAAATCTCATCATTGAAAAGCCTGGGTGCTTTTCTAAAATGGATTTATTCGTTGATTATTCTAGTTCATTTTGTTCAAATGCAACCGACAGCTTCAAACTTGCCACTTAGTGAATGTCTAAACTAAGCATTAACAACATCTCCGCCAATGACTGAAGCCGTAACAATAAGCAAGGCCATCGATTCGTGGTCGGCATTGTTCAAGTGTTCACGTCCTGATTAAATTGAGCTATTCAGAAATTAAGAGCACCGTCTTAGTCACAGAATTTCATGTCATGAACAGGATGAGCCTGCAGACTATGACCAAAAAAAAAGACTATTTAAGAAAATTTTGAAGACATTTTTTTTTGAGAGAGTTTTTTTGAAGATCGGAACGCAACGAGAATGCTAGGCTAGCATGGACAATGTTAGCAGTTAGCACAGCGAGAATGCGAGGCTAGCATGGACAGTGTTAGGAGTTAGCACAGCGAGAATGCGAGGCTATATACAGCATGGGTAGTGTTAGTGCAACGGGCATGCTAGTCTAGCATTGATAGTGTTAGCACAGCAAGAATGCTAGCACGGATCGTGTTATTACTATAGGAGAAAGCATTCATCACCAACATCAACATTGAATAGTTTGAAGTCAACATAGTTCTTAGCAGAGTCATGCCGTCAGACCCACACATTGTCGTCTCTTTCCGTTGAGGCCAGTTAAATCCTGAAAGCGTCGAGACTTGGTGAGTATGCCAAAAAAGCACTGTATGAATTAACCCCATTTTCGGTGTCAGTGTCATTATTGGTGCCAGTGTCATTATCGGTGTCAGTGTCATTATGAGTGTCAGTGTCATTGTTTGTGTCAGTGTCATTATTCATGTCCGCGTCAAAAAATGTAAAAATGTAAAAAAAAAGAACACTTTTCTTAAACTCAGGCCCATATCACAATGTTTTAACAAACGTATTTTTTAAATAGTATCATCACCCAGGAAGTTGTGAGGAATGTGGGAGGGGTTAGGGTGGGGGTAAAGCCCATAACGTTTGTTTTCAATTATCTTCTCTTACACTTCCTGTCCGTATCCTGAGCTTCGTTTTTGTTAAAGGTTTGCGAAAAATAGTTTTATTTTATCCGTTTAATTAGTTTCTAATGAGAGGTTATGTAAAGTTTTTAAAATCTCGTGGCTGTTTTTTTCCCTAATGATGGCATCTGCAGATGAGTTTACACCCCTATAACATTGTCTACTATTAAAATTAAAAGTTTAGAATTTGCTGTTTTTTTATATAAATTTTAATCTTCTCTATAAATCAAAAAATTATTGCAGACCATTTCTGTTTTGGTAACTTGAATATTATCACAGACAAAACACAGCCCAGATATAAAGAAGACAGTTAGTTCTTATTAACATGTTGTTCAAAGAAATGTTCTAGCTTTTAGTTGTTAGACCAGCTAGAGCAATGAAAAGTTCTTATCTAGATATCGTTTAAAGAAAGTTTTTAGCTTCTTGTTGTATCATCAAGTGAACAATTCAATATATGTAAATATAGAATTAAAATTCAACAATCGAAAAGATTTATTCAGAATTTACTTCCAATCACCTAAAGCACTCGTACTCTTAAGTCCCTAACTCCACCCACCTGATTTAAATCCCTACCTCCACCCACCTGATTTAAGCCCCTACCTCAACCCGCCTGATTTAAGTCCCTACCTCCACCCACCTGATTTAAGTCCCTACCTCCACCCACCTGATTTAAGTCCCTACCTCCACCCACCTGATTTAAGTCCCTACCTCCACCCACCTGATTTAAGTCCCTACCTCCACCCACCTGATTTAAGTCCCTACCTCCACCCACCTGATTTAAGTCCCTACCTCCACCCACCTGATTTAAGTCCCTACCTCCACCCACCTGATTTAAGTCCCTACCTCCACCCACCTGACTTAAGTCCCTACCTCCACCCACGTGATTTACCTCAAAATAATATTTGAAGTAATGATAGAAATCGCATCTTGATTTTGACATTGTTACATCTTCAAAGGACAAAGCCAAACACGAAGAATAGAAAATGTTCTTGTTGAAGATTGTCTTTAAAAAAACAAAAGATTACTGCGGAGCTTTTGTCAACGTTTTATTAATCTTAGTTCTAAGTTGAAGCTTAGTCCTTACCTTCGCTTTCAACTGATTGTTGTTGTCATCAAAATTTATTGGAGAGTACACTTCCGTTGCATGATGTTGTCATAGAAACGGCGCCGGAGCATCCACGTGACGAACGGAGAAAATGTTAATATTATATAAAAGTAAGTAAATAAAACAATACATCATTGGAGCGTGATGTTTGCATGATATACAAACCAACTTTAATTTCATTCTTTGTGCACTTCTGGTGACCTGATAAACATATTTCAAATGTTTATTTTTGCTTCAAGTGTTCGCAGACGATACGCAGAAACTAATATCGTTGTTTAGAGAGTAATGTCTCTAAAAAAAGACGATGACATCTCCTCACATCACATCATCTAATTAAAACGCCTTATCTATTGATAAATTATACATGAGCGCTACTCAGTACAAATTATAGATTAATTAATTTACAGTCTTGAAGACATATTTTTTGTTAACAGAGAAGATGAAGTCAAAGCTTTAAAGGGTTAAAATGAAATCGTTCATGCAACACAGACAAATACTGAAAAAATCTGTCGGGCTCTGAGAAGCCTTGTAGAACTGTTTACAAGCGCTGCGGAATTCTGACAAATACTGGTGAGTCCTAACGATCTATGACAAGATTTGATAAGCCCAGACAAACTATGACAAACTATGACAAGCCATGACGAGCCCTGACAAACTGTGGACAAGCCCTGACATGTTCTTATATCACTAAACGATGAAAATTTACTATTTTATAAAGGAGAGTAGTTGTGATGAAATAATTTCATGATCTCTTTGATCAGCTAGTTTTGGTTTTGATACACCAGAGAATTGAATGAATGCTCCCTTTCTATAGATTGTTTACAAAGATGTGGAGTTCCACCAATCAAATCAATGAATTCTCCCTCTCTATAGATTGTTTACAAAGATGTGGAGTTCCACCAATCAAATCAATGAATTCTCCCTTTCTATAGATTGTTTACAAAGATGTGGAGTTCCACCAATCAAATCAATGAATTCTCCCTTTCTATAGATTGTTTACAAAGATGTGGAGTTCCACCAATCAAATCAATGAATTCTCCCTTTCTATAGATTGTTTACAAAGATGTGGAGTTCCACCAATCAAATCAATGAATTCTCCCTTTCTATAGATTGTTTACAAAGATGTGGAGTTCCACCAATCAAATCAATGAATTCTCCCTTTCTATAGATTGTTTACAAAGATGTGGAGTTCCACCAATCAAATCAATGAATTCTCCCTTTCTATAGATTGTTTACAAAGATGTGGAGTTCCACCAATCAAATCAATGAATTCTCCCTTTCTATAGATTGTTTACAAAGATGTGGAGTTCCACCAATCAAATCAATGAATTCTCCCTTTCTATAGATTGTTTACAAAGATGTGGAGTTCCACCAATCAAATCAATGAATTCTCCCTTTCTATAGATTGTTTACAAAGATGTGGAGTTCCACCAATCAAATCAATGAATTTCCAATAAATAATAAAATAAATCTAATGAACCTTTTTGCTGGTTAGCTGCAATGAAACAAAATCTCCTTCTAAAACGTTTTGATTATCTCAGTGTCATTGGTAAAACTAACTACTCGGCGGTGATTGAAAGAGAAGAACAAGTCTTAGATTGCTGTGAGGGCGGCGGCATTTTAAACATGTTATTATTGTGGAAAATATTTAGGGATATGAAATATTTAACAACTTACTAACAACTTACTAACAATTTACAATTTACTAACAATTTACAACTTACTAACAATTTACAAACACCTTAATAACAACTTACTTATCAACTTACTAAAAAAAATAATAACAACTTACTATCAAATTACTATCAACTCTATTTATCATATCCAGTTATCCAGCCAGCATGATGAACATGGCATCAATCAATAAGTCCAAGTCGGCCTACTTCTTGTAGCGATGCTATAGCTTCTTTTATATTGGCACCCCTGTGATTGACTTTAACGGGCCTTTCCTGCACTGCCAGTCTCGACGGCACCTCCCTCGGGATGACCTTGAGCCCAGGATTTCGTTTAAAGGACGATATCTCTCAGATCAATAGAGATTCCAACAAAAGATACTTAGAAATGGATTTAAAATCTTTTTGTTGTGGTTTCCACCACCTTCCTGTGTAACTTTTTTTGGATAAATATTACTTTTTATACAATTTTATTAAAATATTATAAACAGGGGACACTTTGGAGATTTTGGCTCTTAACATTTAGCCAAAAGAGGGAGGGGGAGGGGGGAGAGGGAGCGGGTTAGAGAGACGGTTGTATCGGGTGACAGTGTAACAAAAATGTCTTTTTATGATCTGTTTACGATTACATGTATATCATTCAGTGGTGGCGTATAAACACCAATATGTGGAAGAATGCGCTTAGGTGAAAGCAATACGAAGACATACACTTGGGACTAGGGGTGGGGGATGGCGAACCTGAAAAAAAATCCAAAATAAAATAAGCAGTAGTTAGGGGGAAACCCTTTGTTAGCAACTGTACACAATCAAGTTTGGGCTTAATTTGAACAATGTTCTCATCCGGGGCTTCTACTCAAAGTGACCTTGTATGGGACCCTATTTCATAGTGCGCTTAATACGGGCCTCTACTTCACAATGTCACTTTTATGGGCCTCTACTTAAATGTCACTTTTATGGGCCTCTACTTCTCAATGTCACTTTTAAGGGCCCCTTTTTCTAAATGTATAGTTCCTTTTTAAATATGAATCCCTCTTAAGACCGTTGCTCCATATCTACAATTGACGTGCGTACATTGATTGTTAAGCGTTCATTTATTTGTATACGTACATTTATCGTACTAACTGTTTCTCGACATTTGAAGTGCCCTGTCACAGTTTCGTGGACTTTCTCTGAACGTTTGTCTTAACAAAGACCTGTACCTTGTCTGTTCTATACACGCCACTGTCAGTATTGTTGTTGATACATTTTCATATACAACTCCAATCAAAACTCGACTTACCATCTCTTTACTTTATAAACATGTATCTGGCACCCATCTGTCCCCAAGGTGCTACATACATGTATCTGGCATCCATCTGTCCCCAAGGTGCTACATACATGTATCTGGCATCCATCTGTCCCCAAGGTGCTACATACATGTATCTGGCATCCATCTGTCCCCAAGGTGCTACATACATGTATCTGGCATCCATCTGTCCCCAAGGTGCTACATACATGTATCTGGCATCCATCTGTCCCCAAGGTGCTACATACATGTATCTGGCATCCATCTGTCCCCAAGGTGCTACATACATGTATCTGGCATCCATCTGTCCCCAAGGTGCTACATACATGTATCTGGCATCCATCTGTCCCCAAGGTGCTACATACATGTATCTGGCATCCATCTGTCCCCAAGGTGCTACATACATGTATCTGGCATCCATCTGTCCCCAAGGTGCTACATACATGTATCTGGCATCCATCTGTCCCCAAGGTGCTACATACATGTATCTGGCATCCATCTGTCCCCAAGGTGCTACATACATGTATCTGGCATCCATCTGTCCCCAAGGTGCTACATACATGTATCTGGCATCCATCTGTCCCCAAGGTGCTACATACATGTATCTGGCATCCATCTGTCCCCAAGGTGCTACATACATGTATCTGGCATCCATCTGTCCCCAAGGTGCTACATACATGTATCTGGCATCCATCTGTCCCCAAGGTGCTACATACATGTATCTGGCATCCATCTGTCCCCAAGGTGCTACATACATGTATCTGGCATCCATCTGTCCCCAAGGTGCTACATACATGTATCTGGCATCCATCTGTCCCCCAAGGTGCTACATACATGTATCTGGCATCCATCTGTCCCCAAGGTGCTACATACATGTATCTGGCATCCATCTGTCCCCAAGGTGCTACATACATGTATCTGGCATCCATCTGTCCCCAAGGTGCTACATACATGTATCTGGCATCCATCTGTCCCCAAGGTGCTACATACATGTATCTGGCATCCATCTGTCCCCAAGGTGCTACATACATGTATCTGGCATCCATCTGTCCCCAAGGTGCTACATACATGTATCTGGCATCCATCTGTCCCCAAGGTGCTACATACATGTATCTGGCATCCATCTGTCCCCAAGGTGCTACATACATGTATCTGGCATCCATCTGTCCCCAAGGTGCTACATACATGTATCTGGCATCCATCTGTCCCCAAGGTGCTACATACATGTATCTGGCATCCATCTGTCCCCAAGGTGCTACATACATGTATCTGGCATCCATCTGTCCCCAAGGTGCTACATACATGTATCTGGCATCCATCTGTCCCCAAGGTGCTACATACATGTATCTGGCATCCATCTGTCCCCAAGGTGCTACATACATGTATCTGGCATCCATCTGTCCCCCAAGGTGCTACATACATGTATCTGGCATCCATCTGTCCCCAAGGTGCTACATACATGTATCTGGCATCCATCTGTCCCCAAGGTGCTACATACATGTATCTGGCATCCATCTGTCCCCAAGGTGCTACATACATGTATCTGGCATCCATCTGTCCCCAAGGTGCTACATACATGTATCTGGCATCCATCTGTCCCCAAGGTGCTACATACATGTATCTGGCATCCATCTGTCCCCAAGGTGCTACATACATGTATCTGGCATCCATCTGTCCCCAAGGTGCTACATACATGTATCTGGCATCCATCTGTCCCCAAGGTGCTACATACATGTATCTGGCATCCATCTGTCCCCAAGGTGCTACATACATGTATCTGGCATCCATCTGTCCCCAAGGTGCTACATACATGTATCTGGCATCCATCTGTCCCCAAGGTGCTACATACATGTATCTGGCATCCATCTGTCCCCAAGGTGCTACATACATGTATCTGGCATCCATCTGTCCCCAAGGTGCTACATACATGTATCTGGCATCCATCTGTCCCCAAGGTGCTACATACATGTATCTGGCATCCATCTGTCCCCAAGGTGCTACATACATGTATCTGGCATCCATCTGTCCCCAAGGTGCTACATACATGTATCTGGCATCCATCTGTCCCCAAGGTGCTACATACATGTATCTGGCATCCATCTGTCCCCAAGGTGCTACATACATGTATCTGGCATCCATCTGTCCCCAAGGTGCTACATACATGTATCTGGCATCCATCTGTCCCCAAGGTGCTACATACATGTATCTGGCATCCATCTGTCCCCAAGGTGCTACATACATGTATCTGGCATCCATCTGTCCCCAAGGTGCTACATACATGTATCTGGCATCCATCTGTCCCCAAGGTGCTACATACATGTATCTGGCATCCATCTGTCCCCAAGGTGCTACATACATGTATCTGGCATCCATCTGTCCCCAAGGTGCTACATACATGTATCTGGCATCCATCTGTCCCCAAGGTGCTACATACATGTATCTGGCATCCATCTGTCCCCAAGGTGCTACATACATGTATCTGGCATCCATCTGTCCCCAAGGTGCTACATACATGTATCTGGCATCCATCTGTCCCCAAGGTGCTACATACATGTATCTGGCATCCATCTGTCCCCAAGGTGCTACATACATGTATCTGGCATCCATCTGTCCCCAAGGTGCTACATACATGTATCTGGCATCCATCTGTCCCCAAGGTGCTACATACATGTATCTGGCATCCATCTGTCCCCAAGGTGCTACATACATGTATCTGGCATCCATCTGTCCCCCAAGGTGCTACATACATGTATCTGGCATCCATCTGTCCCCAAGGTGCTACATACATGTATCTGGCATCCATCTGTCCCCAAGGTGCTACATACATGTATCTGGCATCCATCTGTCCCCCAAGGTGCTACATACATGTATCTGGCATCCATCTGTCCCCCAAGGTGCTACATACATGTATCTGGCATCCATCTGTCCCCAAGGTGCTACATACATGTATCTGGCATCCATCTGTCCCCAAGGTGCTACATACATGTATCTGGCATCCATCTGTCCCCAAGGTGCTACATACATGTATCTGGCATCCATCTGTCCCCAAGGTGCTACATACATGTATCTGGCATCCATCTGTCCCCAAGGTGCTACATACATGTATCTGGCATCCATCTGTCCCCAAGGTGCTACATACATGTATCTGGCATCCATCTGTCCCCAAGGTGCTACATACATGTATCTGGCATCCATCTGTCCCCAAGGTGCTACATACATGTATCTGGCATCCATCTGTCCCCCAAGGTGCTACATACATGTATCTGGCATCCATCTGTCCCCCAAGGTGCTACATACATGTATCTGGCATCCATCTGTCCCCCAAGGTGCTACATACATGTATCTGGCATCCATCTGTCCCCAAGGTGCTACATACATGTATCTGGCATCCATCTGTCCCCAAGGTGCTACATACATGTATCTGGCATCCATCTGTCCCCAAGGTGCTACATACATGTATCTGGCATCCATCTGTCCCCAAGGTGCTACATACATGTATCTGGCATCCATCTGTCCCCAAGGTGCTACATACATGTATCTGGCATCCATCTGTCCCCCAAGGTGCTACATACATGTATCTGGCATCCATCTGTCCCCAAGGTGCTACATACATGTATCTGGCATCCATCTGTCCCCAAGGTGCTACATACATGTATCTGGCATCCATCTGTCCCCAAGGTGCTACATACATGTATCTGGCATCCATCTGTCCCCAAGGTGCTACATACATGTATCTGGCATCCATCTGTCCCCAAGGTGCTACATACATGTATCTGGCATCCATCTGTCCCCAAGGTGCTACATACATGTATCTGGCATCCATCTGTCCCCAAGGTGCTACATACATGTATCTGGCATCCATCTGTCCCCAAGGTGCTACATACATGTATCTGGCATCCATCTGTCCCCAAGGTGCTACATACATGTATCTGGCATCCATCTGTCCCCCAAGGTGCTACATACATGTATCTGGCATCCATCTGTCCCCAAGGTGCTACATACATGTATCTGGCATCCATCTGTCCCCAAGGTGCTACATACATGTATCTGGCATCCATCTGTCCCCAAGGTGCTACATACATGTATCTGGCATCCATCTGTCCCCAAGGTGCTACATACATGTATCTGGCATCCATCTGTCCCCAAGGTGCTACATACATGTATCTGGCATCCATCTGTCCCCAAGGTGCTACATACATGTATCTGGCATCCATCTGTCCCCCAAGGTGCTACATACATGTATCTGGCATCCATCTGTCCCCAAGGTGCTACATACATGTATCTGGCATCCATCTGTCCCCAAGGTGCTACATACATGTATCTGGCATCCCATCTGTCCCCAAGGTGCTACATACATGTATCTGGCATCCATCTGTCCCCAAGGTGCTACATACATGTATCTGGCATCCATCTGTCCCCAAGGTGCTACATACATGTATCTGGCATCCATCTGTCCCCAAGGTGCTACATACATGTATCTGGCATCCATCTGTCCCCAAGGTGCTACATACATGTATCTGGCATCCATCTGTCCCCAAGGTGCTACATACATGTATCTGGCATCCATCTGTCCCCAAGGTGCTACATACATGTATCTGGCATCCATCTGTCCCCAAGGTGCTACATACATGTATCTGGCATCCATCTGTCCCCAAGGTGCTACATACATGTATCTGGCATCCATCTGTCCCCAAGGTGCTACATACATGTATCTGGCATCCATCTGTCCCCAAGGTGCTACATACATGTATCTGGCATCCATCTGTCCCCAAGGTGCTACATACATGTATCTGGCATCCATCTGTCCCCAAGGTGCTACATACATGTATCTGGCATCCATCTGTCCCCAAGGTGCTACATACATGTATCTGGCATCCATCTGTCCCCAAGGTGCTACATACATGTATCTGGCATCCATCTGTCCCCAAGGTGCTACATACATGTATCTGGCATCCATCTGTCCCCAAGGTGCTACATACATGTATCTGGCATCCATCTGTCCCCAAGGTGCTACATACATGTATCTGGCATCCATCTGTCCCCAAGGTGCTACATACATGTATCTGGCATCCATCTGTCCCCAAGGTGCTACATACATGTATCTGGCATCCATCTGTCCCCAAGGTGCTACATACATGTATCTGGCATCCATCTGTCCCCAAGGTGCTACATACATGTATCTGGCATCCATCTGTCCCCAAGGTGCTACATACATGTATCTGGCATCCATCTGTCCCCAAGGTGCTACATACATGTATCTGGCATCCCATCTGTCCCCAAGGTGCTACATACATGTATCTGGCATCCATCTGTCCCCAAGGTGCTACATACATGTATCTGGCATCCATCTGTCCTCAAGGGACGATGGCGTTATTTTCTCCTCCACAGCAACATCTCCTTGACAACAGCCAATGTGTTTCCATCAATGGAGATCGCTTAACTTTAAGACTTTACATAAACACACGAATTACCATCTATTTAATTTCAGATGTATCTACGTACAATTTTCCCGGGTACATAAAGAAAAGAGTTTTAAGATTAAATCCAATGACTCTAATTGCTCAGAGTGTGAATTCATGCAGCAACGTTTTAAGATGAAATCAAACGTTTTGTGTGGCAGAGGTTTGAGACAGCAATAATTTGAACATAAAACAACGAAATATACATTTGAAGTAAAATCAAATAAAAAAATATAAAATTTGAAGCTAATAAAATATTTTAGGTGTCCAATATCCAAGATAAAATTATTATCATTGTTATTCTCATTCTTCTTCTTCTTATTTTATTTCAATGTGTAATTGAGAAACCAGTAGATTAACATGAATGAGCTAGATCAAATTGACCTATTTAAACTTCGTTGCCAATGGAGGGTGTGCGTGGAAGTGAGTGTGTGGGTGTGGGTGTGGGTGTGGGGGGGAAGAGGATAGCAAACAATTTGAATGACAAATTGTCCCCAAGGGAGAACATCTATTTTGACAAATCATACCAATTACGTCCCGTGACAGCTGAAATTGGCCAACAGACATTTGTGAAATATCTGGCAGTGTGCCAATGTTGGAGCGATTCATGCAAAATGTAACTTTATTTGCAAAAAACATTATATTCACTTAAATAATTCTATCTTTTATACCAGCTGACGTCAAACTTTATTTGCACTAAACATTACATTCACTTAATTAATTCCATCTTGTCTAAAAGCTGACGTTACACTTTCAGTGTGTATTTAAAGAAACATTTGAGTTTCTGACTGTGTTACCAACAGTTATTATTATTATACAAAATATTTCAATCACTTCCGGTTCAAGACAAGGGTGTAATCTAGAAACATCTCCAAACTGCGAATGAAACAGGCGATCGTTTCAAAGAATTAATTTTGACTAAAATCAAAACGTTTCAATATAAGAACAACTATCGAATCTCACGTTTCAATGACATGTATTAATTGCGCGAGAATTGCCATGTTCAATATTTGCGGAGTATTGCACAAATATGTAATGAAGAAATGCGTTGTAATGCGTGGTTGAAAAGCAAGGCTTTTCTTTTTATTTTGTTTAATGTTGAGCTTTAAAATAACGTGAAAACAAGGGGATAGGAAGTTTGAGATCAGTGTGAGCTATTATCTGTGTCCATGGGATGACTGGACAACAAGTTTGACATAAGTGTGAGCTATTATCTGTGTCCATGGATGACTGGACAACAAGTTTGACATAAGTGTGAGCTATTATCTGTGTCAATGGATGACTGGACAACAAGTTTGAGATCAGTTTGAGCTATTATCTGTATCCATGGATGACTGGACAATAAGTTTGAGATCAGTGTGAGCTATTATCTGTGTCCATGGGTGAGTGAACAACAAGTTTGAGATCAGTGTGAGCTATTATCTGTGTCCATGGTGACTGGACAACAAGTTTGACATAAGTGTGAGCTATTATCTGTGTCCATGGATGACTGGACAACAAGTTTGACATAAGTGTGAGCTATTATCTGTGCCCATGGATGAGTAGACAACAAGTTTGACGTCAGTGTGAGCTATTATCTGTGTCCATTGATGTGTGAACAGCAAGTTTGATCACAACAAAACTGATCAACAACTGACCAATCAGAGTAAAGGACAATCCGTTTGTTTCAATACCAGTAAATAGTCAAATATTTGAAGTTTAAAACATTCAGGTATTAAAAATTTGAAGTATAAAACCCATTGAAAAGTATTAAATCAAGGTTTGGCAGACTGCTGCCCGTGGGTCACGTGTGGTCCGCTGTACGGCTCTGTGCGGTCAGCGGATTCCCTGGGGAATTATTTAAAAAAAATCAATAAATGTATTTTTTCATATTCTTTGTGCTTGAACATTGAGTTGAGTTTTTTTTCAGTTGCGGCCCTTTAACATTTCATGGGCCTTAATGCAGCCCTTTGATATTCATGGGCTTTGATGCGGCCCGTTGACATTTCATAAGCCTTGATTTGGCCCGTTGTCATTTCATAAGCCTTGATTTGGCCCGTTGTCATTTCATAAGCCTTGATGCGGCCCGTTGTCATTTCATAAGCCTTGATGCGGCCCGTTGTCATTTCATAAGCCTTGATGCGGCCCGTTGTCATTTCATAAGCCTTGATGCGGCCCGTTGTCATTTCATAAGCCTTGATGCGGCCCGTTGTCATTTCATAAGCCTTGATGCGGCCCGTTGTCATTTCATAAGCCTTGATTTGGCCCGTTGTCATTTCATAAGCCTTGATTTGGCCCGTTGTTATTTCATAAGCCTTGATGCGCCCGTTGTCATTTCATAAGCCTTGATGCGGCCCGTTGTCATTTCATAAGCCTTGATGCGGCCCGTTGTCATTTCATAAGCCTTGATGCGGCCCGTTGTCATTTCATAAGCCTTGATGCGGCCCGTTGTCATTTCATAAGCCTTGATGCGGCCCGTTGTCATTTCATAAGCCTTGATGCGGCCCGTTGTCATTTCATAAGCCTTGATGCGGCCCGTTGTCATTTCATAAGCCTTGATGCGGCCCGTTGTCATTTCATAAGCCTTGATGCGGCCCGTTGTCATTTCATAAGCCTTGATTTGGCCCGTGTCATTTCTAGCCTTGATTTGGCCCGTTGTATTTCATAAGCCTTGATGCGGCCCGTTGTCATTTCATAAGCCTTGATGCGGCCCGTTGTCATTTCATAAGCCTTGATGCGGCCCGTTGTCATTTCATAGCTGTGCGGCCCGTTGTCATTTCATAAGCCTTGATGCGGCCCGTTGTCTTTCATAAGCCTTGATGCGGCCCGTTGTCATTTCATAAGCCTTGATGCGGCCCGTTGTCATTTCATAAGCCTTGATGCGGCCCGTTGTCATTTCATAAGCCTTGATGCGGCCCGTTGTCATTTCATAAGCCTTGATGCGGCCCGTTGTCATTTCATAAGCCTTGATGCGGCCCGTTGTCATTTCATAAGCCTTGATGCGGCCCGTTGTCATTTCATAAGCCTTGATGCGGCCCGTTGTCATTTCATAAGCCTTGATGCGGCCCGTTGTCATTTCATAAGCCTTGATGCGGCCCGTTGTCATTTCATAAGCCTTGATGCGGCCCGTTGTCATTTCATAAGCCTTGATGCGGCCCGTTGTCATTTCATAAGCCTTGATGCGGCCCGTTGTCATTTCATAAGCTTGATGCGGCCCGTTGTCATTTCATAAGCCTTGATGCGGCCCGTTGTCATTTCATAAGCCTTGATGCGGCCCGTTGTCATTTCATAAGCCTTGACGCGGCCCTCATCCTGAGACGTCTAACCAATTAAAGTTTTACATACACGAAAGTTACGCTGAAGTACGTTTTAAAAGCAAAATTCAAAAGAAAAAGAAAGATTCATTTTAGGGCTGCGGAAAATAACGATTAATTGCTCGTTTAATAGTTAAAAATTGTATCAATTAAAATATCGATTAAAATAGTTGTAATTGATAAGAATTAGATTAAAATTTAAGAAAATTTTTATAGTATATTTTTTTCCAATTATTAAAAATAATTAATTATTAATAATAAATAATAATTTATATATTTTTTAACGTACACACTTCTCCCGCGTATTATTATAATTTATTAATTTATGTAGACGTGGATTTAATAGAATAAACTTTTAGTTCAAAATATTATTGTTCAATGTCTATAAGACAGGGGAAATAACTCAATAACTCAAAAAAAAGTCAATTACCTTTTTTAGTTATTTCCTTTGAGATCAGATGTTCAGTTTAATGACGTCATAAATTTTAATTTTTGGCTTTAATCGAAATTAACGATTAATTCTTGAAATTAAACGTTAATTTTTCAAAAGTTAACGATTAAATTTAAATTAATCGTTATTAGCCCTAATAAATTTTAGAAACATGGCATTATAACAATGCCGGCCTCACAAATCTTTGTGGTAATACTGTATTTATATAATTGCGGTCTGCACTACCCAAAGAATATGATCATGAATCTCTTCTATTATTTGCTGATTCGTCATCATTAATGGGGAACTGGAAGACGTTTGCTTTTATTAAAATGCAATTTATCTGTGGATGAAGGTATTGGATATTAAGGCCAGAAAAATTTGCTCCATCATAAAAAAAAATAGTTTATTTAGTCAATGACCGATCTAGTATTTGTACCTACAAATATAAACTATGAAATAAGGAAAGATGAATGTTATTATTAAAATAAATACACTAAATACTCCCCCAATCAATACTGTTTATGTTGAGCAATGGAGCTCATATTTTAAGCTCATTGTTTACCAACGAATCTCACATTTCAAATAAATGTAAAAGCTGTGGCGATTTGAACAATAATATAAAAGGCTTTTAGATAGTAATGTAAGGAGGAATATTTGATAAATTAATGATGCGAAACTGAAATGATATAGGATCAGTGAAACGGATTATTCTAATGTAGACACTGGTCCAGGTTCTTGCTGTAGGAATGACCGCTTATTGTGTGGTTATCGTGGTTATCGTGGTTATTGTGGTTATCGTGGTTATCGTGGTTATTGTGGTTATTGTGGTTATCGTGGTTATTGTGGTTATCGTGGTTATCGTGGTTATTGTGGTTATCGTGGTTATTGTGGTTATCGTGGTTATTGTGGTTATCGTGGTTATCGTGGTTATTGTGGTTATCGTGGTTATCGTGGTTATCGTGGTTATTGTGGTTATCGTTGTTATCGTGGTTATTGTGGTTATTGTGGTTATTGTGGTTATCGTGGTTATCGTGGTTATTGTGGTTATCGTGGTTATCGTGGTTATTGTGGTTATCGTAGTTGACGTGGTTATTTTGGTTATTGTGCAACACTCAAGTGGATAGCTCTAATCCGGGAGCACGTACACGTCTGCGCAAATTTGAAAACGTTGTATGAGTTGTCATGGCAACATCACCCCAGCGAGGCGAGGCGGCCATATTTGAACCTTTCATTCCACTTCAGGCCCCTTTTGTTTGTTGATATTACTCTCATGTTCATATCACGTTCATGACCCGTGCAAATCATGGTGAACTCACGGTCACATCACGCTCACGTCACGTTCATATTTTGTTCACAACACGTTGATATCTTGTTCATATCACACTCAGATCACGTTCAGGTCACGTCCAAATGATGTTTAGATCACATTTAGATCACGTTCAGATCACGTTCAGATCACGTTCAGATCACGTTCAGATCACGTTCAGATCACGTTTAAATCCGATTGGAAAGATACCTCTACGCACTCCCATAATCCTGAAGATATTTCTTTACATTCTTCACAATCTGTTTTAAACCTAGAAAACTGAAGTAAGGAAAAATTTTAATAGTATCTACATTCAAACACTTCAAATATGTGGCACGAAAAGTAGTTTCGTCTCATAACTACAGTAATTTAAAATCAAATATGCTTTTTTTATTTCTAAATCTTGATTGGAAAATAAATTGTTACTTTTTCAAGGAAAACTCCCTTTTTTTGCTCTTTTATGTTCTGAGATCAATATGCTGGGCCTTTAAACCACGCATGCGCCTTGACAGTCCTTGATGCATTGCCGGAGTTGGTTCGAACCGGAAGTAATATGTCGAAAACATGGCGATGTCGCAAAACTCAAGTACGCTATAATTTTCTCATCAATCTGATTAGTTATTTGAGGCAGCATTTTAGTTTATTTAAAATCAGATAAAAAATTATTGGAATTTAGACATTTAGGAAAACCTAAGACATCAAAGCTTTAGTGCTAAAAATATGCAGACGCCTAAGCTGAACGAATTCCATCATACAGGGGCCTAAGTTGTGCTGTCATTAGCCTAAGTTGTATGAATGCCGTCATTCAAGGGCCTAAGTTGAATGAATGCCATCATTCAATGCCTAAGTTGTATGAATGCTGTCATTCAAGGGCCTAAGTTGTATGAATGCCGTCATTCAAGGGCCTAAGTTGTATGAATTCCGTCATTCAAGGGCCTAAGTTGTATGAATGCCGTCATTCAAGGGCCTAAGTTGTATGAATGCCGTCATTCAAGGGCCTAAGTTGTATGAATGTATGCACATGTATGCCGGTCGAGACGGCTGTTGGAGGGGAGTTACAACATGCCACCGAACGGTAGCCGAACGTCCTTGGACGGGCTTGGTTGCTCGTATAATATATAACCCAAAAAAGCATTATGTTCTCATAAATAAGAAATCTGTTTTACCCCTGCATCATGTATACAACAAACGATTATCAATCTTTACTTGACACAGTCAGTAATGAGCGATCGAACAATGTCTCACACCGAAGTATCACATTAATTTGATTACACTTCATGTAGCATCCAGTGTCATTCTGACCTTGGGAATAAAATTAGAATGCACTCTTGACCACTGGTCAAACTTTCCGTTGATTGTCACAGTTACACAGCACCTCACAGTTACACAGCACCTCACAGTTACACAGCACCTCACAGTTACCCTGCACCTCACAGTTACACAGCACCTCAGTTACACAGCACGTCACAGTTACACAGCACCTCACAGTTACACAGCACCTCACAGTTACACAGCACCTCACAGTTACACAGCACCTCACAGTTACACAGCACCTCACAGTTACACAACACCTCACAGTTACCCTGCACCTCACAGTTACACAGCACCTCACAGTTACACAGCACCTCACAGTTACACAGCACCTCACAGTTACACAGTACCTCACAGTTACACAGCACCTCACAGTTACACAGCACCTCACAGTTACACAGCACCTCACAGTTACACAGCACCTCACAGTTACACAGCACCTCGCTGTTACACAGCACCTCACAGTTACAAAGCACCTCACAGTTACACAGCACCTCACAGTTACACAGCACTCACATTTACACAGCACCTCACAGTTACACAGCACCTCACAGTTACCCTGCACCTCACAGTTACACAGCACCTCAGTTACACAGCACTCACAGTTACACAGCACCTCACAGTTACACAGCACCTCACAGTTACACAGCACCTCACAGTTACACAGCACCTCACAGTTACACAGCACCTCACAGTTACACAGCACCTCACAGTTACACAGCACCTCACAGTTACACAGCACATCACAGTTACACAGCACCTCACAGTTACACAGCACCCCACAGTTACACAGCCCCCCCACAGTTACACAGCACCCCACAAATACACAGCACCTCACAGTTACACAGCACCTCACAGTTACACAGCACCTCACAGTTACACAGCACCTCACAGTTACACAGCACCTCACAGTTACACAGCACCTCACAGTTACACAGCACCTCACAGTTACACAGCACCTCACAGTTACACAGCACCTCACAGTTACCCTGCACCTCACAGTTACACAGCACCTCAGTTACACAGCACGTCACAGTTACACAGCACCTCACAGTTACACAGCACCTCACAGTTACACAGCACCTCACAGTTACACAGCACCTCACAGTTACACAGCACCCCTCAGTTACCCTGCACCTCACAGTTACACAGCACCTCAGTTACACAGCACGTCACAGTTACACAGCACATCACAGTTACACAGCACCTCACAGTTACACAGCACCTCACAGATACACGCACCTCACAGTTACACAGCACCTCACAGTTACACAGCACCTCACAGTTACACAGCACCTCACAGTTACACAGCACCTCACAGTTACACAGCACCTCACAGTTACACTGCACCCCACAGTTACACAGCACCTCACAGTTACACAGCACCCCACAGTTACACAGCACCCACTACACAGCACCTCACAGTTACACAGCACCTCACAGTTACACAGCACCTCACAGTTACACAGCACCTCACAGTTACACAGCACCTCACAGTTACACAGCACCCCACAGTTACACAGCACCCCACAGTTACACAGCACCCCACAGTTACACAGCACCCCACAGTTACACAGCACCCCACAGTTACACAGCACCCCACAGTTACACAGCACCTCACAGTTACACAGCACTCACAGTTACACAGCACCTCACAGTTACACAGCACCTCACAGTTACACAGCACCTCACAGTTACACAGCACCTCACAGTTACACAGCACCTCACAGTTACACAGCACCACACAGTTACACAGCACCTCACAGTTACACAGCACCTCACAGTTACCCTGCACGTCATGACATAACGTCTGCCATTGTTAAATTAACAGCGTAAAATCAACCACATATAAACGCCATGAAATGTCTAATTTAGTCTGTACTACAATCTTTGTACTTTCAATAACCTTATATTCTTCATCTGAGAAACTGAAATAGCTTTTTTCTCTAATGCTTTAGCGTCGGCTGGAAAGTCCACCAAACGTTCCAGACATAGCGCAGTGGTCATGTCACTGTTAAAATGGGTGCGCTTCAAGTGAGATATTTAGTTAAAACTTAAACATAAAACTATCCTGTTATTCCTAGAGGACTTGGCTTGGGTAGCGAGACCAACTGTCGTATAAATGAGGTAAGTTCTGAGAAGTTAGCCACTTGAGGAACAAGAATTTAGGAAATAAAAATTTCATGTCTGTAAATTGTATTTTTAAATCCCTTATATTAACTTCGAAATCTTGTCATCTCTTTCTCTCTCTCTCTCTTCTCTCTCTCTCTCTCTCTCTCTCTCTCTCTCTCTCTCTCTCTCTCTCTCTCTCTCTCTCTCTCTCTCTCTCTCTCTCTCTCTCTCTATCTGTCTCTCTCTCTCTCTCTGTCATGGACGGGCGAAAAAAAAAGAGTAAAAAATGACACACTCCCGTGATGCTATCGAGCTGAAATTTGGCACATAGACTCGTGTCACCTAACAATGCATCGTGTCAAAATTTCAGATCGATCGAATGTACCGTAATTAAATTAATTCATTTTTAATTTCACATTAATGTTTTTCTTTCACGTGCCAGTTCAGTTCACGCGTTGACGCCACCCATCGATTTACCGGCGTCCTTTTGTTTACATTTTATGTGTCACGCTGAGCTCGGTCCAGCGACCGGTGACCAGACCACCCCCCCCCTTATACAGTAAATGAGAGCTAAGGCAGATTAAGTCTGTAAATGTTTGTCGCGTTTGATCCTGATCAATAATTTTAATTATGTCTCATATACAAGGGATTTATAGTCAAAAAATTTGTTTTTATGGGGTTGTTTAATTACATCCCTTATATTAACTTCGAAATCTTGTCGTCATCTCTGTCATTCGCGGTCGGGCTGAAAAACAAAAGTAAAAAATGGCCAATTTCCCATGATGCTATCGAGCTGAAATTTGGCACATAGACTTATGTCACCTAACAATGCATTGTATTAAATTTTCAGATAGATCGAATGTACCGTAATCAAATTAATGTATTTTAGTTTATCTCTATGTAACTCTATGTAATTCAATATAGCCGTTTGCTATTGTTCGCCTTCCACGTGCCACTTGAGTTAATTCCAGCCATCGAAGTCTACACCCCCTCCCCACCCCCCGGTTTTAAAGCCAGAGGAGATCAGTCATTTTCAGTCTGCAAATGTTTCTCGCGCGATGCGTATCATATTGAACGTAATCAATACTTTTAGTTATGTCTCATATATAAGGGATTTATAGTCAAAAACTTTGTTTTTACGGGGTTTGTTTAATATAAAGAATGACTTACAGAAACTCAGTTCGCTGGCAGAAAGCTCGCAGGACTTGAGAGATTAAGCTGGCCTGATAATGTGAAGGAATCTTGTACCTTTTGGGTGTCCGAGCACGGACACAGCAGACCGTGGGTAAGTCTGATAAAAGATTTGGGCTGAGAGGGCTGACCACATGTGAACTAAAGCCCCATGGATATTGATGATATATCCGGATATCCTGTCATTTAGACCACACCCCTGGCCAAGACCTGGTCAAAAACTGTTTCTAACGTCTACGATTCAAAGTAATTTTTCTGTTTTGAGTGTGTGTATTCATTCTTAATTGTTTTGTAAAATAATTAACTTTTATTTTGTTTACAAATCTTTTAAATATTAAATGCTAAACTAGACATGTAATAGATAGGTGTAACACGCACAAATCCTTTGAAATGAAATAGATTCTGTAATATAAAAGAAATAATTTTTTAAAATAAATCACAGAAACGTTTTCAAATCTCTTCTTAGAATTCATGCTTTAAATTCAAATAATGATTATTTCCGCTTTATACTTTTAATAATGTAGGTTGATTATATATTATATATATATATATATATATATATATATATATATATATATATATATATATATATATATATATATATATATATATATATATATATATATATATATATATATATATATATATATATATATTATATATATATATATTAGGGCTGGTAAAGATAAAACATATTTTTCGTTTAATCGGGGAACAATTTAATCGAGTAATCTATTAATTTCGATTAATTATATTTTTATAACTCATGTATAGATCCCGTAGTTGCTAGTCATTATTTCGAGAAATCGTTTATGTCGCGGTAATTCCATGGCTTCCAAATTTTGTGACTTATTACAGCAAATTTGTTCTGCCGTGCAAGAAATAAGGATGAAAAACCTTTTTGTTTACGTATGCACGTCTAAATAAATAATAATTATAGGAGGGAAAAGTATATAACTAGCAAAAAATATGAATTATTAATAAATTGGAAGAAAAACTTAGAAATAATTTCTTAAATTTTATTCGAATTCTAATTGATCAAATTTATTTGAATCAATTAAAAAATTTTAACGATTAATCGATTCGTTAATTTCCGAAGCCCTACTGGTTGTTGGTTGGCTTTCCTTATGTCTCATGAGACGATGGAAGATTCTGTTCTCTTGTGGGATCCTCGCGCATGGCCATACAGTTTCTGCTGTGGCTGCACAAGCCCACTCGCGACTGGTAGCCTTTGCCGCACTTTAAAGGCAGCACCTGTGGTTGTCGGATTAGCTCTCCTTTTCCTCTTTTGGCGGTCTGCGTCTGCGACCTGTCGCAGGTCGCTTTCTCCTGCTTCTAGCCCGGCAGTCAACGATTGTCTCCATCTGTGTCTGTCCCAAGCCTTAGATGGCCGCTCATCTAGGGGAAGGAAAACTCCGACTTCAAACCTCCGCTGCCTTGCGGACATACTCACTCATGAGAAAGGCTAGGGGAGTAAACCTCGATCACAAACCAGGAGCCGGAATCCCGAAGGCAGTCTGGCGTTGTTTACAACATCTCTCTGGCAATTCCTGCGACGTAGTTGATTACCAAGATGTACTGGCTCTGCCTCTCCCTTGGATCGCTCAGCTGCGTGGAGAGAGAGTCTCCTGCACGGGCAACAGCTGATTCTCCACACCACCTGCACAGGCCTGTGCTCTGGAGAGGACACTCCAGCTTCGCCTCCCAGCGTCCACACAACACCGGAAGTAGTGGCGACGGTTATATACGCAGCCCTACTATATATATAATAACCCAATTTATTATTTTTTTAAACTTCTTTCTCTATAATTACTTTTCCTTTTTTAATTTTACAATTTCCTAAACGAAAAATTTGAGAATCACCTTAGTAATCTTGCAGAGTCCGTTTCATTTCCCTAGATACTGGCGATGACTAAACATTACACAAGTTTCAAAAATCATGCAGACGGACTCCACTGGGAATTCCAAGAAATCTCTTGACCTGGTTGTTTTGACATTTTATCATGACGTCTAGTGGTCAAGTCTAAAGATGGTTTCCTTACGTACACATGTACACCTAGACTCAACTAAAGTTCGTCGTCTGCGTGTTTGTGTATGTTTTACAAGTGTGAAATTCAGGCATTCTATAGAATGCCTAGGCAATGTATAGAATGCCTGATGGTTTCAGGCAAAGTATGAAATGATGGCTAGTTCATACATTGCCTAGACATTCTATGGAATGCCGAGTTGTCGTCAGGCAAAGTATGTAATTGGCCTACCCCCGCCATTTTTCCAGCCACTGATGTTGGCGGTGGCGCTTTGGTCGTTGTTTGATGATGGCGATCGAAGTCTGTGAGTGTTGAAAGTTATTGTAAGACAGCGTTTAGCCGGTACGAGGTTCCACTACCAAATCACAGACTATATTGCCTAAATTCTTTTCACGACGTCAGTTTATATAATCCGGCAGAGATTCCACAGACGTTCTCCCATAACGTTTCCCCTTGGATTGCTGTGTGACCATGTCGGAAGAGAATATAGTGCTAGGACAGGAATCACGCCATGTTGACATGCAACGACGATTCTACGATGAGTTATCTAAAGTAAGAGCCAATGCTGCTAAAAACATTGGTTTTTTTAAAAACAGAAACTGTTACCAACAATTGGTGGATGATGTGAAAATGGCTAAGACCACCATTAAGCAAGAACCACGGGACTATTGGCTGGTGAAACACTATGATGTCATGATGGGTGGAAAATAAGAGTAAGTTGATCTACCCTGTTAAAAATGGCTTGAGTGCCATTCTGTTTTACTTTGCGGACTCCGAGATATGTGACGTACTTCATAAAGAACAGTTGGCCATTGGTTATGGAGGACGGTACAGAATGTTGAAAGAACTTTCACCCAAATACAAGAAAGCTACCCGTCATGACATTGAACTGTGTATAAAATTTATGTGAACATTGCCAGAATAAACAAAAAAGTATTTTAAAAAGGCATTGTGGTCAAGCCAATGGCTTTTTCTGAATTCATCTCTCGTTGTCAGGTAGGTCTTATCGACTTTCAATCACATTCTGCTGGGGAATACAATTTTATAATGGTGTATCAAGAACATCCCACCAAGTTCGTGGTTCTCAGGGCCCTGACGACAAAGATGGCACAAGAAGTAGCATACCAGCTCGTAGACATATTTACGTTGCTTGGTGCTCCAATGATTCTACATTCCAATAACGGCAGGGAATGTGCAAACATGTGGTAAGCAGCCTAAAGGAATACTGGCCCACCTTGAAGATCGTTCATGGTAAGCCGCGCCACATACAAAGCCAGAAGAGCGACAAAAGAACTAACCAGGACATCGACAATATGCTGTGTGCTTGTATGCAAGATGAAATAACTGGCCACTGAAGTGAGGGGTTACGGTTCGTCCAACTCAAGAAGAACAGAGCTTTTCATTCTGGGATTAAAAAATCACAAAACAAAGCTCTCTTTGGCTGCAGAGCTAAAGTAGGCCTCACAACGTCGTCCCTACCTTACGATGTTTTACAAGATGTGGAATCAGAGGAAGACCTCGAAAAAATAATACAGAGCGTCATCATGTGCTTTATTTTGTATTACATCCACTTTAAAATATGTAATTATCAATAGTCCTTTGTTGTGCTCTTTTTACACTTTGCCTAATGGAAATCCGGCATTCTATAGAATGTCTAGGCAAAGTATGCACAAGTTTTACAAATTATATACTTTGCCTGAAACCATCAGGCATTCTATACATTGCCTAGGCATTCTATAGAATGCCTGAATTTCACACTTTGCCTGTAACATATACATGGTCACCTAGACTAACTTAAAGTACATCTTCTATAAGTGTACACATGTACACCTAGACTCACCTAAAGTCCATCTTCCGTGTGTCTGTGTATACATGTACACCTAGACTCACCTAAAGTCCATCTTCCGTGTGTCTGTGTACACATGTACACCTATCCTCACCTAATGTCCATCTTCCGTGTGTCTGTGTACACATGTACACCTAGACTCACCTAAAGACCATCTTGTCTTCGCATGCTGGTAATTGGACTACAGTGGAGAGGGGGAGACTACTAATCCGTTCCTTCTAAAACTCCACAACCGATGTAACAGCCAGACAGGAGCAGGAAACTCTAGCAAATAGACATTAACACCATTGACCGTGAACGCTGGAAGTTAAGGGAACTGAGTGCCTGGGTATAAAATTTCCGAGGCACGTGATAAGGGTCACCCTGACATTTTGCCACGGCGATTAGTCCAATTGTAGCACTTGTATTAAATTACAACTGCATAATTATTTTATTTAATTTTAAAAAAGGAATTGATACGCCCCCTCCTCCCCCCTCTACCTCTTACCACAGAATGACTGCCTGACACAACAGTTTTTATTTATTCTCTTCTCTTCTGTAAATAGTTTAGATTACATCTATTCCACATTCATTCAAAATCACATAGTTAAAAATAGAAATCCTATTCAAAGGTCTCAATTTAAAGGCCCCAATTTGACTGCAAAATAATCGATATTGGTCAGAAACTGTTTACCTTAGATTTGTTAATACCAAAAATAATGAAAATTTATTATATTGAATTTACACACACCAAATACACACAATTCCCTACCAAAATTTTGGCCTTTAGCAGAACTAAATTTTCTCCCACACAAAAAGAACATTTCTTTATGATTTTTTAGTGGAAGTTTTCGCTCTTTTTAAATCCCTTATATTAACTTCGCGGCCGTCTCATCATCTCTGTCTTGGGCGGGCGGAAAAACAGAAGTCAAAAATGACCCACTTCCCATGATCCGATCGAACTGAAATTTTGGCTCACGGACCCGTCTAACCTAACAATGCATCGTATCAAAATTTCAGATCGATCGAACGTACCGTAATTAAATTAATGCATTTTTAGTTTATCCTTATATGAGGTATGTAATTTAAATTCACGGTTTGTTATTGTTTTTTTCCCACGTAAAATTTTGAGCTGACGCATTGAGGCGACCCAACGAAGTGACGGTGCGCTTTTGTTTACATTTTACGTGTCACTCTGAGCTAGGTCAAGCGAATGGGTGACCAGACTTTTCCCCTCTCCCACTCCCACCCACCCCTCCCCCCCTAGGGTTATGAAGCAAACTTGAGTTAAGACAGATTCAGTCTGTAAATGTTTGAAAATAATCAATACTGTTAGTTATGTCTCATATATAAGGGATTTATAGTCAAAAACTTTGTTTTTAAATCCCTTATATTAACTTCGCGGCCGTCTCTGTCGTCATCTAATCATCTCTGTCTGTCTTGGGCTCGGCGGGCGGAAAAACAGAAGTAAAAAATGACCCACTTCCCATGATCCGATCGAACTGAAATTTGGCACACGGACCCGTCTAACCTAACAATGCATCGTATCAAAATTTCAGATCGATCGAACGTACCGTAATTAAATTAATGCATTTTTAGTTTATCCTTATATGAGGTATGTAATTTAAATTCACGGTTTGTTATTGTTTTTTTCCCACGTGAAATTTTGAGCTGACGCATTGAGGCGACCCAACCAAGCGACGGGCGCTTTTGTTTACATTTTAGGTGTCACTCTGAGCTCGTTCAAGCGAATCGGTGACCAGACTTTTCCCCTCTCCCCCCCCACCCACCCCTCCCCCCCCCACTAGGGTTACGATGCAAAGTTGAGTTAAGACAGATTCAGTCTGTAAATGTTTGAAAATAATCAATACTGTTAGTTATGTCTCATATATAAGGGATTTATAGTCAAAAACTTTGTTTTTACGGGTTTGTTTTATTAAATCCTTTATATTAACTCGTGGTGTCTGCGGCCGCCCGCCCGTCCGCCCTTGTCGCCAAAATTTTTGATCGATTTTAACCCACTTGCTCGTAAGCTAGCGAGCTGAAATTTTGCAGGCAGTTTCGTACCGATAATAAAAACAAGGTATCTAAATTGCAGATCGATCGCATGGACCGTAATTAAATTATTGATTTTTTAGATTATTTTATTCCTATGTATCATGCTATTTTTTGAGATAGAGCGTCGCGGTGCGTATTATATTGAACAACCTTTCTGTCGCGCAATAAGGTGCGTATTTTATTGACAGCTCTTTTTATAAACATATTCCTGATCGGTGCGCATTATATTAAACATGTTTTACGACACAACTGCAATTTTGTATTTCTGGATGGTCTGGCGCTGCGTATTATAATGAACATTCTTTTAGTTACGTCTCGTACATAAAGGATTTATTGTGAAAAACTTGGTTTTTTACGGGTTTTTTAAAAAAAAAGCTTTAATCGTCTTTAATGACGTGTGTCTGACTATCCAAGTAAAGAGAGAAATCTGGATGTGAATGACGTGGGTCTGACTATCCAAGTAAAGATTGCAATCTGGAAGTAAATGACGTGGGTCTGACTATCCAAGTAAAGATTGCAATCTGGAAGTGAATGACGTGGGTCTGTCTATCCGTGTAAAGATTGCAATCTGTACATGGTTCGATGAGTTGTGATTAAAAGGCTGGTTATATCGGCCTGTGCTTATCCTATCAGCGTTGCGTCACTGAGTCTCATTGACGGTAGCTTCACTTCATGTTAGCCGATCTCATCTCAGATGGTGATAATAAACGAATCATGCCGGCTATGTACACACCACACGGATGTCAAGTCAGGGGTTACTGTAGATGGCAGATGTTACTGTAGATGTCAGATGTTGATTTAGATGTCAGATAATCTTTTAGATGTCACCGGTGACTCTAGATGTCAGATGTCATTGTGGTGTTTAAATCTTGTCGTTTAAATATATGTATTTTGTTGTAGTGGAAACTTACTTGACGTGTCCAACACATGTTAAAATTTGAGCACTTCGGTAGTCAGGTTTGTTGGTCGCGAATTTTTTGCTCTGTTCAAACACATATTCTGTTTATCGCATTTCTTTTAATATATATTTAAAAAAATATTTTAACAAAAAACTAAATGTAAAAGTTAATTAGAAAATAAATTAATTGAAGAATTCGAAAGTATTGAGTATTTCCGCCCATAAAATTATATTTTTAAAATGTTTTTTTAAGCCATCACATTTTGTGAAATATGAGTGATTCTATGAAGGTTGTGTGTGAGTAAGTGGATGCCAGGCGGCGAGAACTGTGGATTATTGGATTATTTTGTCAACTCGTTATCGGCGCATTTATCATCCTTAATTCTGCATTGGCTTTGGCTCTGTGAGAAATAATATTCAAGCCTTCAGCCTCTGGTCTTAGCCAGGGGTCCTCAAATGGTGTCCAATGAGAGTTCGTGTAACAGCCAATATCAGCGAATAATCAACCAAAATTCAGCAGAAGATCAGCCTATAATAGCCCAACTATCAGCTAACTACTTACCAATAACCAGCCAATATCCAGTTCATAACCACCCAATAACCAGCCAATAATCAGCCAATAATCAGCCAATCATCAGCCAATAATCATCCATACGCCTTTTGGTTTTAGCCTATTAAACGAGACTCGAAACTGAAAATAAATATTAAACGATAGATGAAAAAGCTTCATAATTAAAATCATATTCTTATAAAGTTTTTTTAAAACAATATTTGAAAAAAAAACGATGAGTGATTCCTGACATATACATAGAGACTCAATCAAACTGGGGGCTGTGAGTGATTCCTGACAGATACATAGAGACTCAATCAAACCGGGGGCTGATTTATTGCTGTAATCATTTTTCCATCTTGTGCATTAACTGGCGCTGAAAATATTTCAAGTAGTCCGATAGCAGGGAAAACTTTCAAATGTGACTTGGGTGTGAGCGTGTGTGTGTGTGCGTGTGTGTGTGGGGGGGGGAGGTTAAAGAAAGATGAATAATACAAATTTCTAGCAATCTGTGGGTGGAAATTCTAAATGGAAATTAAATTTTAACGTCCGGTAGGGTGAGGGAAGAGGGGGGGGGAGTGTATGCCTGGCTTAAAACTACCTGCTCGTAAAATGTAGTGTTGGGAGGTGGACTTTGAATGGTTTAAAATGCAAAGTAGGTGGCTTAAGTAGGTGGCTTTAAGTGAATTATGTTAATGTCTTGGCTGGACTTGCTGTACCATGCGAGGACAGATTGAGATGTGATATGTTGATGTGTTCGTTTGGTCTGTGATGTGTTGCTGTGGTCTGTGATGTGTTGGTTTGGTCTGTGATGTGTTGGTTTAGTTTGTGAGGTGTTGGTTTGGTCTGTGATGTGTTGGTTTGGTCTGTGATGTGTTGGTTTAGTTTGTGAGGTGTTGGTTTGGTCTGTGATGTGTTGGTGTGGTCTGTGATGTGTTGGTTTAGTTTGTGAGGTGTTGGTTTGGTCTGTGGTGTTGGTTTGGTCTGCGATGTGTTGGTTTGGTCTGCGATGCGTTGGTTTGGTCTGTGGTGTGTTGGTTTGGTCTGTGATGTGTTGGTTTGGTCTGTGATAAGTTGGTTTGGTCTGTGATGTGTTGGTTTGGTCTGTGATGTGTTGGTTTGGTCTGTGATGTGTTGGTTTGGTCTGTGAGGTCTATGTCTGTTGTATACAAACATTAAATACTGGATACGACCCTTTACTACCATCCCTTGCCAACCATAAACTGCGATTGGCAGACCCTAGAGAGGGTTAGTCATGTTCGCAAAAAAAGAGGAAAAGAACTGGCAGAAACAAACTTTTCAAAAAAATTAAAATAATAAACGTTCCCGCTTGGACTTGAACCCAGGACTTTCCGCGTGCATTGTTGCCCCCCCCTCCCTCCCTTTTTTTCTCCTTTTCATCACACTACGCTTTTCAACTGTGATTGATCACCCCAGCGAAGGTCATTCGTCATGCTTGTTGGTATATACTCGCTTTGGTGAAATATATTTAAATCATTTACACTTTGAATATGATATGTGTAACTGATGAATTAACATGGTAGGTATGTGGTGAGGTATGAGAGTGGAGGGAGAGCGAGGGAGAGCGAAAAATAGAGAGAGAGAGAGGAAGAGAAATAAATAGAGATAGAGAGAGAGTGAGTAAAATACGTGTTGTATGTAAAGTCTTCAAAGAGGAAGACCTGAGAGTAAAACAAAAAACAAAATAACACAACCTACCAAAGGAGAATGTAGTCATCTACGAGAGAACTTGACGGGACGTGAACATGGCTAAGCTCTTTCAAAACGAGGCTCGAGTGCTCACGGGAAAAACAATCAAACCCAAACACCGAAAGTATCAATGTCTTTTGTCACATGAATGTCTGACTGTCGCGTGGTGATTGCTGCTGTGTCTTGGTCTCCTGTGCTATTTCTGACATCGTGGCCTTTGTTATTTCGTTATTTGATATTTTCTTGGGATTTCTGTTCCTTAAAGGAAAACACTCTCGAACCAGTTATTCTACATAACAATCTTGGTGTTAAACTAACTTCACAAATATTATGTACTGATCACACTGGTCTACATGAAAAAACTTCAAGTAAAACATTATTAATTTCTGAAAGCTTGTTAAAAATGATAAACTTTGATGTGCTTCGTTTGTGTGTATCACGTCAGGTTTTTGAGAAAACATCGATTTTTTTTTAAAAATGGTTTATATATATAAATATATAAATAAGTATAAGAAAAGTATATATGAAACGTATGCAATTTGGTGTGAGCCTTCAAGTCATGTGACAGACTGCTATTTTTGCATGACGAATGTTTCAACAAGAGGAGCACGCACAATCAGTGGAGATTCATCAAAGAGCAGTATGACAGCAGTTCTTCCATTTAATGAAACACAGTATCATCACTTCCAGTGGAACACTCGGTAACACTGAAAGGCACGTATGAAAAATGAAGCTGTTGCTCAGATGTTTGAATTATGGCTAGCACAAGTGGTTGGTATCTAAAGGTCATTAGGGCTCCAAGGAGGGTATGCAAAATAATGTCCATGTTTTGTGTGCCTCTGGGATAGCAGAGCAAACAGTGACCATTATGCCAAGTAGGTTTTGCCACCAAGAGAAGATTTCACCCCAGGAAATACAGTGTCAAGGTCAGGGCCGTCTTAACGCATAGGCCCGTTGGGCATTTGCCGGGGGGCCCACGAGCATAGGGGCCCCATGGGAATATGTCTATTTACATATATTATGTATATTTATTTTTTTATTTCTGCTGGGAAGGGGCCCAACACTATTTCTTTGCCCGGGGGCCCAAACTGGTGTAAAGACGGCTCTGGTCAAGGTACAGTGTCAGTGTACAGTGTCAAGGTACAGTGTCAAGGTACAGAGTCAAGGTACAGTGTCAAGGTACAGTGTCAAGTCAGTGTCAAGGTACCGTGTCAAATTACAGCCTTTGGTAGAAGAACATCGAGTTCGCCTACCACCACTCCAAATAAAATTGGGGTTAATGAAGTTTTTTTTTGCTGGTTCTGAATTTCGTATATTTGTCCGAAAATTTTCCACAAAGAAGTAAAGCAAAGTTGACAGCAGATATCTTTGTCTGACCACAGATCCGAGAAGTAATGAAACATGAGGAGTTTACATCTAAATTGGCCACAGTTGAACTGGAAGCCTGGAATACTTTTAAAGATGTTGTCAACAATTTCTTAGGTAACTTCAAGTCAGACAGTTACAAAAGTCTTGTTAAGAACATGGTCGGCAAATTTCGGGCTTTGGGTTGCCGCATCAGTATCAAGTTGCACTTTTTAGACTCCCACGTTGACTAATTTCCTGCACATCTTGTTGAATACAGGGAAGAGCAGGGTGAAAGGTTCCATCAGGAAATTTGTGCAATGGAGACTCGATACCAAGGTCGATGGGATGTGAATATGATGGCCAACTATTGCTGGTCATTTAAACGTCATAAACCTGGTGCTGTTCATAAACGAAAATCACGGAAAAGACCATTCACAGAGTGATAGATAATTAATAAATGTCAATCTGCTTTTATATTGCTCTTTGGTTAATAATTTGTAGCTTCCGATAGTTTTCTGGATCATTGAAGTTTATTATCCATCGTATATTTTGTTGCTGGTTTATTGACTTTTTCCTATATTATAATATATACATAATATATAATTAATATATAATCATAAAATGTCAAAGTGCAAAAAATTCTGACGTGATACAAAAATTTGGATAACATATTTGGAATCAGCATGAAAAGTTGTGTAAGAAACACCTATTTTCATGTCTGCAGTTTTCAAAAAATGAAAATTTGTAGACTAGTGTCATCTGTCTCTGTCTGTCTGTCTGTCTCTCTGTCTGTCTGTTTCTTTCTCCCTCTCCCTCTCCCTCTCTCTCTCTCCGTCACACTCTCTGTTCGTTTTCCGAAACAAACAAAAAACTTCGAAGTTGTTGTTCGTAACATAAGGCTTCGTAAACTGAGGTACCAGTGTATAAATAGGACACAGTGACTTTTAATGCCACCACGGCTGCATCTATATGTATTGACATATAATATGGCTTTAATGTTTTCTAAGACAAAGAATTTTCTTTTATTTTTGAGTGTTGTAAAATTATGGATGAAATTTTGGTTAAGGCTTGATTTAAAGATCAAAGAAAATTGTACAGGTGACGCAAACATTCAGAACTCGCGCGCAGCTTTTCTTCATCTTCAACATAAACCCTAGAGATCCTACTCCGTAATTATGACTCTGATGATATTTTTGATGAGGAAATTTAGAAAAAAAAACGACTTAAGTATAGAGAAGCGAATAAAAGAAATTAAAAAGATGAAAGTCTTAGATCGTTGAGATTTTTTTCGAGCGAAGCTTGGGGCATTCGGAAAGTCATCATTTTGAAAACTATTTTCAATTTTTCATCAAGTTCAGACACAGAGCTGGAGGGGAGAAGTTAGCCCATGAATCACTGAAAAGACTTGAGAATATTGAATATGTCTCTTGAATGGCGAAGAAGAAAAAGTGTATAACTTCTCTAGCCCAAGGGTATATGTCTTTTATACTGATACAAATAAAAAGAAGACGTCTAATGTAATGTTACGAGGAACTTGGACACGAGTAAGGCGAGTGACGCACTCGTCTGTCAGAAAAACTTTGATACATCTAAATACTAAAACATGCACCGTTTGGGAAGTTTCAAATTGTTTAATTTTATATTTTTAGATGTTTTAACTCTTGTTAGTACAGACAAAGGCCCCACAAGACGCGAAGACAAAAGAAAAGTGATTGACGGAAAGGAAACAGTGATAGACAGACCAATGCAGAGCCAGACAGAGCAATCAGAATGCTCTAAGTACATTTGCCGGCCAGGGATTGGCTTTGATGAGTCGTGAAAATGTCATTTGTCAACCATACGGCACCCCCCCCCCACCACCAGCCCCCACCACTCGCCAGGTTGATGAACTCATCCAATTTTATGCCACAAGTAGGGAAGTTCATGCCAGAAGCGTTCATTGTGGCCCCAAAGTCACAGTGGTAGGACAGTATGTGACCGAAGGGATAATTGTGGCCCCAAAGTCACTCAAAGACCGAGTCATACGTCATTGGAACAGCTCACGTTTCAAACTGAGGTGCCGAGTCATACATTATTGGAACAGCTCACGTTTCAAACTTAGGGACCGAGTCATACGTCATTGGAACAGCTCACGTTTCAAACTGAGGGACCGAGTCATACGTCATTAGAATAGCTCACGTTTCAAACTGAGGGACCGAGTCATACGTCATTGGAACAGCTCACGTTTCAAACTGAGGGTCCGAGTCATACGTCATTAGAACAGCTCACGTTTCAAACTGAGGGTCCGAGTCATACGTCATTGGAACAGCTCACGTTTCAAACTGCTGAGGGTCCGAATCATGCGTCATTGGAACAGCTCACGTTTCAAACTGAGGGTCCGAGTCATACGTAATTGGAACAGCTCACGTTTCAAACTGAAGGTCGTTAGTGGCACTAGATGAAGGCCTGAGACCCTACGGGATAAACACAAACTCAAGATTTTGTATTTGTTTTGAATACTTTTTCCTCCAAGTCTAAGCTATGGGTTCAAGTACAAGATTTCGATTAAAAACTAGTTGTTCGTTGTAAAAATCTAAATAAGGATATATTTAGAGATATCCTCCTTGTTTGACTCTCGTGAGGCTCTACTCTATAGACCAGTGATTGCGAACCTATGACACGCGTGCCACAGTCGGCACGCAGAGCCTCCTCAGCCGGCACGCGACTAAATTATTACTTCCTTAATAAAACCGGCTAAGACAAACCCTCATTTTCGGGGTTTCATTGGAGAGTTGGCACTTTGCTGTAAAAAACCTGGGTTTTGGTTGAATTTCGGGCACGCGGCCCCAAAAAGGTTAGCCATCACTGCTATAGACTCTGTGCGTGGATTCCTCGCGTATCTGCTAAATCTGTATACGTTATTTTACAGAAAAGTGGTGGCATGGACAAAGGACTGGGAAGAGCTGGGAAGAATTGAACGACTGGCATGGGTCCGTGTAGAGTGGCGAGCTTTGACAGAGGCCCTATGTTGACAAGGAACTCAAAGTACAAATGATGATGATGATGGACAAAGGTGGTTCACATAAGTGATGTGAGGCAATTCGAAAGCGTAATTGAGAAAGTAGTTTTTACACAATAATTATTTAATAAAACAGTGTAATAAGGAATTTTGGAATTTTTTTAACGCGTCCAACTATAAGTAGTGATCAAGAAACGAGATAATTTTATAGAATTTAAAATGTTTTAAAATTAAACTCCAAGGATATGATAATCTGCAACTCCATTGCCAATTTAGAAAGTGTCTTTCAAGTTGTATATTTGGTATCATACGTGGTTAATGCTAATTTCACTTTCTTTTCCTTTAAAATGTAATCAGCATTGATTAAAGGGACATAAGTATAAGACATTGCCGTCATCAACAGTACGTATGAACTTCGAATTTACTGGGTGACATGAGGTCAAAATAACATGAACTTATCTAACGCTTTTAAAAGGCTAAAGAAAGAATACTTGTGTTTTGTTGGAAATATCAAAAGTATCTTATCTTATCTGTTACAGACGCTCCTTCTATACAGAAGATAATTGCGTCCTATGCTTATCTATGGTTTGTGTCTAGTCCTGCATTCTTATTAGAGTTTTAAATCTTGATAAAGTGTTGGTTTTCCTGGTTTCTCTAGGCAACCCATTGCACGCCCGAATTCCGGACGGGAAAAATGAGAATTTGTATCTGTTCGTTCTTGCATACGGAATAAGAAAGGTGTTTTTATCCTTATGTTTATCTGAGGGTTGTATTAAGTTATATTCAAACAACCAAGTCCTTCAAGACTGCACTTAAGACACATTTTTTCAAAATTTATTTTCAAAATTAATGAAACAACAATTCTTGTAAATGATTAACGTAGCTTATGTATAATGTACTGTAATTTTTGTGTTTCTTATGATATGAAAGTTAATTTAATACTTATAGGTATGTTATTTCTTTCATGTAAAGCGCTGTGAGCCCAGTTCCTTACTGGGATACAGCGCTATATAAATAATCAATTTATTATTATTATTATTTGTGTAGTATTCCTAAATTAGAATTAATTGCGTTATGTATACTTACTAATTTCCTCTTGGTTCTTCTATCCTCTAGTGTTTCAAGGTTTAATGATTTAACTGATCGTGTTTTTCTTGTCAGTTTTGAATATTCTCCAGTGATGAATCTGGCAGCTCTTTTTTGAATTCGTTCTAGTTTATCAATGTTTTCGTTGGTGTATGGGTCCCATACAGAAGATGCATGAGTAACATAATGTTCATACAGGAATCAATATTTAATATGAAAACTTTGAAGATGTCGAACATTTCTTGTAATGTCTGTTAAATATATCAAACGTATGGCAAATTAGGATCTGGTTCTTGAAACATAAAAGTGCTATCGATAAACGAACTGATGAACTTGCACGTCACTAGTGTGAAGTAGGGTGCTAACTGGTGCAGCCCTAATCTGCACTGCTACTGAACGCCTAAAGCGAGACATGATTTTGTTTTTACAAAAAGGCATTTGATCACAAATGCCCGCTGCACTAAAAGCTTCCCCTACCATGGTGCGTCAACTGCCACACATGTGCCGGTTTGCTCAAAGTTTATCTTCTGTGACTTTAAATCTGACATCTGACCAGAGACTTTAAACTCAACTTGTTTTTAAACTCAAGAAATTCCTAACCCACACAAGAATTTCCTTAGATCTTGAGATCTTTGTCCATGTCTGGGGAAATGATAATATCCTCCTGTCATTATTTATTGATCTGCGCCATTTCTATAGGCGACGTCTCGTGTGTTTCTAACACGTCTCTAGATAATTCACTTATCTGCACAGGTCAAAGACAGAACTCTTCAAGAGCTTTATTATGAGATCAAATTGGCCAAGTTTTCTGAGTCGTGCCCCCATTTAGAAAGACAGTGGTTCTCAACATTGTAGACACATTATCCCAACCAGATTCATAGTCCTTTAAAATTAGTGGGACAATCTGAGCGGCATCAACTTATCAAATCTATATATAAATAAATCTCTTCATGGGACCATGCGAGACAAACAGCAAGTATGTGCAGCCGAGCATGACGAATGACCCTCGCTGGGGTCGACCAATGTATCGAGACCTACAATGGTCCTTGCGGTTCACTCGCGTTGTTTTGATTTCTTCGTGCTGTAGTTGGTGTCCGTTCTTTCTCCACTTTCTTTGCACTCTCCATGAGCAAGTCTGCGGTGTATGCTACGCCGCGGGGCGTCTAGTTACCCTTAATTTACTTGTTCATGAACATATCGAAGGCTCATTGTGAGATAGTTTAAATGTCACTCTCAAAGGTTAACTATACATATGGTGTTATTTTATCAAAGTGAATGCTTACTGATGTCTTTTTTCTAATCTATATATCTAGTCTATCGGGCTAATCTTTCTAATCTATCTATATAATCTTTCTAATCTATCTATATAATTTATCTAATCTATATATCTAATCTATCTGTATAGACTATCTAATCTAATCCATCTATGTAATTATAATTTATCGATCTTCTCTATCTTAACAGTTAAAAATGCGAACGTTCAATCTCTTTAATTAAGCACATACATTGTTGTCGCTGGTCCTTACAAACGTGTCTACATTGTTTGAGAGACTTGTGCTTGCTATAAAAATAAAACACATTCTTTTCAGATGGAGAAAATTGCCACTGAATTCTTTCATCGACAAAATCAATCCTTTCCCTGAGAGATTCCAGAGGTGAAAGAAATGTGAATGTGCTGGTATAATTCTCAGTCTTTTGTTGACAAACTGAAAGAGATGGAGAGAGAGAGAGGCAGAAAGACAGACAAAGATATATATATATATCTTTGTCTGTCTTTCTGCCTCTCGCTTTATATATAAAGACAGACAGGGAGAGCGAAATAGAGACAGAATGTGATAGAGGAAAGAGAATGTGTAATTCTTATCATTATCACTTAAGAGGAAGTAACGTTTCCCTCGTCGCGGCGGGAAATAAGATGATGTCTTCTTGGTGTTCAGACGGTCTCAGACGGTGTGACGTCAACTTGGTGTTCAGAGCGTCTCAGACGGTGAGCCCTGTCTGACGATGTTCCTCCTGTTTTAGTCTATTACCTTATTCCTGGATAAAAGGGTAATTAGTCAGTGCAACAACAAGAAAACCGTGGGTAGAGAGTAGCTGGGGAGGGGGGGTTAGGGACGACGACTACTTTTTCACACGTAATCGTGTTTTTATTATTCAAGCAATAGTTATTCACCCACAACACTTGGTTTATTTTGACATGTACTTAATTTATTTTAGTTTGGGAATATTACATCAGCATCAGCAATGCGATTACTTATATTTCATTATTGAACCGAAGTCTTACAGTATTCGTGAATCATAATGAAAGGAAGTATCGTACGTTGAATGTGTTTTGTAATCGATTCTACGGGATTTGCCTAACAAAAAGAAAGATTCATACCAGGGAAAATAAAAGATTTTTCGGGAAAAGCGTGATTTACACTAAGTATGGCTTGCTTTACCTGATGAGAGTTCAACTTTTACGGTCCGGAAACTTCATAAAAACACAAGAATCATGAGACAAATATGAACAAAGAATTGAACATTAAATAAGGATAAACTATTAATAAAAATGTTTAGAAACATTTACATTTTTTCTGACGTCCATTTTCTTCCTACAATGGTCATATCCAAATATCAGTGGCTGGTTTAAAAATATATAATACAACATCTTCTGATTGTAACATGCATATATTGAAACATGAGAAAACTGCGTCTTTCACAGGCATCTCTTTAACTCCCACTATTTGAAAATAAGTCTTCACTGTTGTAAATCTTTCTTTTTCGTTTACTGCTTGGGAAAGTAACTGAATATTAAAATAATTTTATTTTTTGCGTCATTTCACCTTCTATTTTAAAAGAATTGTAAACTAAATTTTAGGATACTTGGTTTACAACTAAAACTCATACCTTTCACTCTAACTCTAACTAGCATGTAACCTGGATTGAAATATATTGTAGTTTCCTGTTCTGTTACTTTCTTATCTTGTTCGATTTAGTCGTAGAACAGATGCGCTGAAAGAATTTAAAGAAATTTAAAAGGAAATTAAACCCCCCCGTAAAAACAAAGTTTTTGACTATAAATCCCTTATATATGAGACATAACTAAAAGTATTTATTATGTTCAATATAATACGTAACGCGCGACAGAACAGCATAAACATTGACGGATCGGGAAAATATAAAAAAATATGTTCAATATAATACGCTCCGCACCGCGCGACAGGAAAATATTAAAAAAGTATGTTCAATATAATTCTAGCACAAACATTTACATGCTACATAGAGATAATCTAAAAATTCATTAATTTAATTATAGTACATTTGATCGATCTAAAATTTTGATAGAATGGATTGCTAGGTGACAAAAGTCTATGTACAAAATTTCAGCTCGATAAGATCACGGAAAGTGGGTCATTTTTGGCATTTGTTTTTTCCGCAGGTGGGCGGGTGGGACCACGACAGACTGACAGACAGACAGACAGAAAGACAGACAGACAAGACGGTGACGTTAATATAAGGGATTTTTTAAAAAAGGCCCAATATAAATTTTAAGGTTTGTTTAGTGAATTAAACAAAAAATAATGTTCTTTTTGGTTTCTTTGAACTTAAGACCTTTTAAAAACTTTGGGTGTGACAAGTACATTTGCACGAGCATAGGTCTGCAGACCTGGTGATGTGACAAGTACAATATAACGAGCACAAGTATCCAGACCTGGTGATATGACAATTACAATATAACGAGCACAAGTATCCAGACCTGGTGATATGACAATTACAATATAACGAGCACAAGTATCCAGACCTGGTGATGTGACAATTTCAATATAACGAGCACAAGTCTCCAGACCTGGTGATATGACAAGTACAATATAACGAGCACAAGTATCCAGACCTGGTGATGTGAAAAGTACAATATAACGAGCACAAGTATCCAGACCTGGTGATGTGACAAGTACAATATAACGAGCACAAGTATCCAGACCTGGTGATATGACAAGTACAATATAACGAGCACAAGTATCCAGACCTGGTGATATGACAAGTACAATATAACGAGCACAAGTATCCAGACCTGGTGATGTGACAATTACAATATAACGAGCACAAGTATCCAGACCTGGTGATATGACAAGTACAATATAACGAGCACAAGTATCCAGACCTGGTGATGTGACAAGTACAATATAACGAGCACAAGTATCCAGACCTGGTGATGTGACAAGTACAATATAACGAGCACAAGTATCCAGACCTGGTGATGTGACAAGTACAATATAACGAGCACAAGTATCCAGACCTGGTGATGTGAAAAGTACAATATAACGAGCACAAGTATCCAGACCTGGTGATATGACAAGTACAATATAACGAGCACAAGTATCCATACCTGGTGATGTGACAATTACAATATAACGAGCACAAGTCTCCAGACCTGGTGATGTGACAAGTACAATATAACGAGCACAAGTATCCAGACCTGGTGATGTGACAAGTACAATATAACGCGCACAATTCTCCAGACCTGATGATGTGACAAGTACAATATAAAGAGGGAGGATAAGAAGAACTTGCCTTGAGCCTGACAAGGGGAGTAATTACAGGAAATCTAAACATCATGAGACAGCGCATGCTCGGTATTGACATGAATGATCTCATTCAAGTTGTCAAACTCATGTCACCCTGGTGCGTGTGTTGCCAACCCAATTGGTTGTGAGAATAAAACAATTATTTTTAATTAAATTTAAAAAAAAACCAGTACATAAATAATTTCTGTAACAAATAATTATCCCGATACTTTTTTCCCACTGCGATTGTTAGTCTAACCAGGGAAAACGTACAATGGAAGCGAATGAAAAAAATATCTCTTTATTTAATTTGTAGTTGTATTAAAAAGTAATGTTAATTTCTGAAGTCATGTTTTAAAAGCAGATATTCTTCATAAGCATTTTTAAATGAAGTAAAAAGAATAGGGCTGTTATCGATTAATTTAAATTTAATCGTTAAATTTTGAAAAATTAGTGATTAATTAATCGATAATTTCGATTAAAGCCAAAAATAGAAATTTATGAAGTCATTAAACTGAACATTTCAGGGGAAGTAACAAAAACAGGTAATTGACTTTTTAAAATTTTATTGACTTAGAAAAATAAAAATATTTTGAACTAAATTTTATGAAAATGTGTTGATACTTGATCGGATGTTTGTGCTGAAGGTGGTACGTCAGCGATGTATTTGATCCTTTAAAAGAGAATTGTTTATGGCAGGGAACACAGTGAACATTTTCACCATCTTTGACTTTGCCATCCGCAGTTAGTTTAAAAAGAAGATTTTTGCTCAACAATGGAAAATCGAAACGACGTCCGCCGGTCCACAAAGATTAATTACATACATTATAATATTACGCGGGAGAAGTTTGTACGTAATAAAATATAGCATTTATGTTTAATTATTAATAATTAATAATTTATTAATACTTTTTAAAAAAAATATTATAAATGTTTTCTTTAATTTTAATCAAATTTTTATCGATTAAAATAAATTTAATCGATAAAAATTTTTTAACGATTAATGGAGAAATTAATCGTTAATTTCTGCAGCCCTAAATAGAATAATTGAATAATGAGTCTCTGCTGTTGTCTACCCTGTCGAAGTACATATGTGGGTGGCAATGAGTTGTCTACCCTGTCGAAGTAGATATGTGGGTGGCTATGATCTGTTATCATTGGAGTCACCAAACGCGGTGTCGGCTGCTCAGTTTTTTTTTACCCTTCGCCGCTTCAGCTCAGCATGGGAATAATATCTGCGTTATGCACGTCACCTATTTCTCAACTTGTTTGCCTTCTACACTCAGTTCTGAAAACCTTAAAAAAATGAATCAACAGTTTTAATGAGTGAGCAGTTGAGTGATATTACGTTCATACATACTGGTTGCGAAAACTACAAAAGACGAGTAAAGTGATGAAATAAAAATATCTGCCAATTAGTGGAATAAATGCACAGACATGAAATAAAATGCAATAAAATCAACTCAAAAAGATGTCTTAAACTGGCTAAAGAAAACTACATTAAAAGATCTAAGAAATCCCATTTCCTTCATGGCCGACTCAATCAGTTCCTTATTTTAATTTGTCTCAGATCCTAGGAATTTTCCTCCTTGAAAACCACTTTTAATTTGCTCGCCGCGACCTCGATCGATGGTTTCAATCACTTTCTGAGCGTCTCGTGCACAAAGACAAGCCGTCCCCATACAGATGCTGCTAAGACAGGATACTTGGCTGGGGGTGTTGTTTCGTTTTGACGGGATCAGACACATAAATATGGCCACGGTCCATAGAGGGCGGCGGTTTGCAATACCAGCCCCCACTCTACGGTCAAAATTGAAATCAACAGTGGACTACGATGACACAAAGGTGGGGGGGGGGATGACTCAGGGCGGCGGGGCGTTGCACGTGGGTCGAAGTACAATATTGTCTGAATGCAACCTTTTTGTTGCCGTCTGCTGGCAGCCTTGTTTGCTGTTGTCTGCATGAATTGCGATTGGTGTCGTCCATTGTATACTGAAGATGATTGCATTCTGTGGGTATCAATGGTTTTTGTTAAGTCTGGCAATTTTATTAGAGTTTTAAATGTTGATAGTATGTTGGGTTTTAAATGTTGATAGTATGTTGGGTTTTAAATGTTGATAGTATGTTAGGTTTTAAATGTTGATAGTATGTTTGGTTTTCCTGGTTTGTTCAGGCAACCCACTCCACACCTAAGTACCTGAATGGAAGAAGGGAGATAATATGCGCGTTTGTTCATTGCGAATGGAACAAGAAAATACTTTATTTCAAATCATTATGGCGATTCGATTGTTGTAAAGAGTTTTGTTGCGCTGTATTTAAAGTACAAATTTAATGCCGCATGCATTAAATTTGTACTTTTCATTTTGTTCTGTAATCATAAGTTGTGTCGATAGTTTGCAATTTAATTTAAACTTTCTTTGCACAAATTATGTTTGGTGTATGAAAAGATATTTTTTGTAGCCACTTGATATGTTTTAATGCACTTGATGTGTTTTTGTATGCACTCGATATGTGTTAAATATCAAAGGGAGATGCTTGTTATTCAGCCGAACCTTTTTTAAAAACTTGGGAGAGGACGGATGGAAGAGAAGGTGCAAGTGGATTAGATTTTGTACTTGAAAGTCAACACACATTGACACACTAATTATCCACTTTGTTTTATTTTTACTGTATTGTTTCAAACTGCGAGTGGCGTGCGACATTCGACCCTCTTAACGGGCGACATTCGGCCCTCTTAACGGGCGACATTCAGCCACCTTAACGGGCAACATTCGGCCCTCTTAACGGGCGACATTCGGCCCTCTTAACGGGCGACATTCAGCCTCTTAACGGGCGACATTCGGCCCTCTTAACGGGCGACATTCGACCCTCTTAACGGGCGACATTCGGCCCTCTTAACGGGCGACATTCGGCCCTCTTAACGGGCGACATTCGGCCCTCTTAACGGGGTAATGTGCAACCCCGAGTGACGTTTGATGTATCACTGACGCAGTCCTCTCCACGGGAAGTTTGCCACAACAGTCATAGCTTCACATAGTGAGATATAGAGCACAATAATAAACTAATGAATTTAAATGGGGCAGTGCCTTTTAGAGTTCCATTTAAATGGGGCAGTGCCTTTTAGAGTTCCATTTAAATGGGGCAGTGCCTTTTAGAGTTCCATTTAAATGGGGCAGTGCCTTTTAGAGTTCCATTTAAATGGGGCAGTGCCTTTTAGAGTTCCATTTAAATGGGGCAGTGCCTTTTAGAGTTCCATTTAAATGGGGCAGTGCCTTTTAGATTTCCATTTAAATGGGGCAGTGCCTTTTAGAGTTCCATTTAAATGGGGAAGTGCCTTTTAGAGTTCCATTTAAATGGGGCAGTGCCTTTTAGAGTTCCATTTAAATGGGGCAGTGCCTTTTAGAGTTCCATTTAAATGGGGAAGTGCCTTTTAGAGTTCCATTTAAATGGGGCAGTGCCTTTTAGAGTTCCATTTAAATGGGGAAGTGCCTTTTAGAATTCCATTTAAATGGGGCAGTGCCTTTTAGAGTTCCATTTAAATGGGGCAGTGCCTTTTAGAGTTCCATTTAAATGGGGCAGTGCCTTTTAGAGTTCCATTTAAATGGGGAAGTGCCTTTTAGAGTTCCATTTAAATGGGGCAGTGCCTTTTAGAGTTCCATTTAAATGGGGAAGTGCCTTTTAGAGTTCCATTTAAATGGGGCAGTGCCTTTTAGAGTTCCATTTAAATGGTGGGACATTTTTATGTCGAATCTTCAGCTCTAGTCCGACAAGCCGATGCATTTAAATGACAATTTCTTAGAAATGACGCAATGACGCAATGATCTATTTGGGAGAAGACCTTAAGACAAATCTCTCTTAAATGGTGACACTTTGAGTCCAAACCTCCGTTTTTACGCCAGGGAAGATATTAAGTAACACAGCTGTGCACTGAAATAAATGAAATCGTACAGCTTTTCTGAACTAACGTGACATGATGTTCTGTACATTAAGACTGAGTAATAAAAGCCGAGGCACGTATTTTGTATGACAATAGTTAATTGAGTTCCAATGCATACTGGTCATAAGGCAGCTGTAGACATACTGGTCATAAGGCAGCTGTAGAACAAAACAAAAATACGTGAAGGATGACAAATATTATAGAACTTTATTAGAACAAAGAGTATTGAATTTTATATATTTTATTGCCTTTTGACTACATTACTGAAATTTTCATTAGTTTACTAAGCTGAAATGAAAGTCAACGAAGAAGGTTTTTCATGAAGATTTATCCGTTCGTTGTCATGCAGCTGATAGTTGTGTAAAAGGACGTTTAGCCATAATAAAAAAATAATAAATAATGCTTTCGTGTAAAGAATTTCGATTGATTGATAGATATTTATGGCTGGTCAAGTGACAAGTCTTTAACACACTGTGGTCTGGTTAACAACTGTCTTTAATCACTATATACAATTCACTGTGATCAACTGTACAATCAACTACCTAAACAGCTCGTATGCCATCCACTGCAATCCACCAACTCCGGTTGCCTCTTGAACCGTACATTTATAGCCAGCTATTCTCTCAGTCCTTGACCAGGCACGCTTACCGTTCACCTCACACACCACGTGTTTCATACCAGGTCAAGTCATTGCATTCTCATACAATGTAAACACAACATCACGTCTCTCACACTATCAGTTTTGACGGTCTTAATTTCACAATAGATTCACACTTTTTAAGACCATAAAAACCAAATGATCAATGCTTTATAAGAAAAACTGTTTTAGTTATACATTATTGGGATTATCTGATTACAGAAGAATACTGACACGTGGATGTGATGTCCCAGACTTCAGATAAGATCTGCCACTCACCTATGTGCACTCGTGAATAAAGGGGATCAAAAGATTACGATATATTATTCAGCAGCTCTAATATGAAAAAAATCGTTAAAAGATTTTTTAAAAAGAAAAAGCAAAGAGCAATAAAATAACGTTTTATTGCCTTGATTAACATTTGATACAGTTTCTGGCATATGATGCAACAAATTCATTTGACTGATAGTGAAAACGCTTCAATGGAAAATAAGACAAAAACTTCAAAAGTCAAAAGATTAATAGATGTTTTCGTTTGAAAACAAAACTATTATTTGCTACTTCGGTGGGAAACAAATATGAATTGTACGGAGAAATTACAGAGTGAGCAAACAATTTTGTTATTTATAATTTATTTTTGATGGTTTGTAAAGGAAACTCTGATGTTAGGTTTCAATCATTGATTGTCTTTAAATAGGTAAATTAGATACGTGTATTTACAAAATAACTCAGTACTCCATAAGCTGGTGAAATAAATATTTGTCAACATTTCAGTTTTCCAAAAAATTGTGAAATTAATATTTGTCAAAATTTCAGTTTTCCAAAAATTAGTGAAATAAATATTTGTCAAAATTTCAGTTTTTCAGAAATTAGTGAAATAAATATTTGTCAACATTTCAGTTTTCCAAAAATTTGTGAAATAAATATATGTCAAAATTTCAGTTTTTCAAAAATTAGTGAAATAAATATTTGTCAACATTTCAGTTTTCAAAAAATTTGTGAAATAAATATATGTCAAAATTTCAGTTTTTCAAAAATTAGTGAAATAAATATTTGTCAACATTTCAGTTTTCCAAAAATTTGTGAAATAAATATATGTCAAAATTTCAGTCTTTCGAAAATTAGTGAATATTTGTCAAAATGTGAGTTAACCACAAGATGATAAAATCATTTTCCGTTGTTAAGACTCTGAACTGAACAAGATTATGGTGAAACTTTTTCCTACTAAATATTTCATTTTCTAATCGAAAATGTGCAAATAATGTGATTGGCCATCAAGTTTTTAGTGCAGTTAACATGGCAGAAATGTTAAAGACAGTTCTCTGCCGCTGCAATCAATTTTAGCACGATGTCGGTGGCCGTGATTGTGATCAAAGCCTGACTGAATCTCTCAGATTTGGGGGCGAATTACAATCTTTTAGAAACGGGTGTGCAGCTATAAATATGAAACTGCAGCTGTGACCTGTTTAGCTGTGACACCGTATCTGTGATACTGTTTAGCTGTGACACCGTATCTGTGATACTGTTTAGCTGTGACACCGTATCTGTGATACTGTTTAGCTGTGACACTGTATCCGTGGCACTGTGTCTGTGAAACTGTATCTGTGACACTGTATGTGTGACACTTTATCTGTGACACTTTATATGTGACACTGTATATTTGACACTCTATATGTGACACTGTATATTTGACACTGACTCTATGAGACACAAGGACGATGAACTACAATTGATACGACTCTGCAAAGTTAGATCCATTATACAGCATTGCTTATATTCTGGACAATATTTGATAGTTTGCGTGTGGACTAAATTCGACCACTTTGAAAATGCTGTGTTAAATTTCGGTCTTAACTTTCGCGCATTAAAAGTTGATGTATGTATTGTAACTCATTTTAATGTTATTTCACTATCTTACATGCATCCCTCGTTTAAAAAAAAGCACGATTATTCTACTTTCTCCCTAAAGTGACGTGTATGTCGTGTATAACACATATTGAAGAGCTGTTCCAACAGTCGGTATCATATCAAATCGGATGTAGGGAGAAGGTCAAGGCAATGAAATCATGACGTCAGAAAAGCTGTTTAAAGACCGCCTACAAAATATTTTAAAATCGCGTGCCCAGATTATTTACGTCCCTTTATTTAAAAACAAATTCAGCTTTTCCTAGAAAATTAAACGTGTTTTTATTTTTTATTATCTTTTTTTTTACAAACCAGCCCCAGAGATGGATATTCCTTGTACAGACCAGCCCAAGCGGAGATGGGTATTTTTATGTCCGCCACTCTGGTAGCGTGTACGAAGTGATCATCCTGTGGAGATGTTGGTGGTGTCCCAGGCTGAGCTAAAGAGCTGTAGCTCGGAGTTTAAAAGAACACCCCACGCAGCCACACGGGTAGACTTTATGTTGACGTCACTCTGGTCAAGGCAATCGATGAAAATTATCAACCTGATACAACAAATTTGACCATGTGTGTCCACTCGACACAACGATTGTGATAAAAATAAGCTTTATACAACTGAGGTCGAAATTGTTTTTCTGTTGTAGCTCATGTTGTTCTGTTTGTTTGTTTGTTTGTTTGTTTGTTTTTGTTTGTTCACTGAGAGCAGCAGCACTGTGATGTTTGGAACATGTTTGAAGTTGAATATTCATGTATTATGGATGTTTTGTGGATTTATCTTAGAAGTTAATACTTACATCTGAAAATTCTTTAGCAAGTCTAGAACCATAAAAAATTATGAAATAAGCACTTTAGTATTCGTCAATAATAAAGTATTTATAAATAAGTGTTGAAAATTAGACCCAAACTTGCGAAGTTGTAAAAAGTTGTTTTTTTTTAAAAAATCTCTGATGACAATCAAGTACGTGAAATTGTAGTCCTAGTATTTGTGAGTTTCTAAAATCATACCTCTATTGACTCCGCATTGTCAGAGAGTTTATTATTAAAATGCTCTTAGCTCGCAAAATTCTCAGAACTCTGTTATTAAGATGCACTCAGTTAAACTGTCCTCTTCAGACGGGCGAATTGGGTTTTCCCCGATTCGTCCTAGACAATAAGTGTTATTTAATTACCAAGAGACACGCAGGACGGAGAGAAAAGAAACTTGTAGTTAATTTACCATGAATAAAAAAATATCTGTCATTCATAAACACGTCAAGTTACGCTAATCTTAAAATCATTTCTCGTCTTCCCACATTCAATGTCACCCCTTTCTGACTCAGCGTTGCGAGAAAGATTGGTCACTGCGGCGGGACGGTCAGTTAGTTCAAATCAAAACCACAATATTATAAGTCTAAGCTTCTTTGGGCAAAAGATGGAATACTTAAATAAATGAGGTTGTTTTTTTTGACTCATGTCTTTTACAGTGTTCTCACATGAAAATGTAAACTTAAGTCTCTTTTCTTCTTCTTCTGGCGGCAGAGTTTAGCCATGAGGGTCATCAAGTGCGGCGTATAATGAAGTATTACTTACAGATGAAAATGTTTTATTCATCAGTGGAGCAACACTAAAGCCGAGGTCTCCAGTGTCTGACAAAATGGGCAGACAATCCATGGTGGCAGGACTATCGCCCGACGTTGCCAAGTCATACCATGGGCCGTTACTCTGAGAATAATTCTCGGATAATTAGCCCCGGAATTGATAACGGACATCGTATTTCGCGCTACATAGGAAAATAATGATGACGTAATCATGGTCGAAATTCCCCAAAATGTGTGCAAATACGAGCTAAAGGTTATGTCTTTATTGTCTGTAATTTACATTCAATTTTTTATAAATTGAAAATCAGTAGCACATCTTCTTTGTTTTAAATAGTAAGACTATACTCTTCTTTGGTTTCACTAATTGTTAGTATTAATTATTTTATCAATGGGAAGTTATGGTAATTTTCAATTCTTTAAACATATAACTTTAAATAAAGTATGCTTATTTATTTATTTTATAAACACACATAACGTAGTACACCCGCCAACAGCAAGACTCACTGCGCGCCTTACAAACATTTCCAACGAGTCCACAAAAGACATGTCACTCTCAATCTTTTCTAAATATACACAAAATTATACACTGTGGTAAACAATGGACGTACATATATCCTTCTGGTGTGTCTGGCCTAACATTTTTGAGAGCCCATATTAACTTAGCATATCAACTTTCAATCGACCTACAATCTTGTTTCATCCGTGAACTTGTTAGCTTGGGCATATCAATAACCTGTTGTGATGTAGTGAGTGGGCATAGCAAGAACATGCTTTGATGCACTGATATTAAATTGTGCAACAAAAAACTCTAAAAGGAAAACATCAAGTAGGAACTACTCGTTTTTGTCTTTTCAAGGCTGGCCAAGTGAACGCGGCAAAATGCACGCGCCTAATGCACGTGGAAAAAGTTGCCTGAAGGAGCCGCTCAAAACAAAGAAACTCTCATTAACCATTGCGTGCGCTGGTGGCGATTGAGAAAAAAAATATTTTAAAAAATAATAAAAATTTTCAATTTTGGAACGTTCTTCAAATCTATTTTTTCTTTGAAGAAACCATTTTGATTTTTGTGGATCTTGAAACGGAAAGAGATTAAACATCGTCCTCATCATTCTAATCCAAGGGCCATTGGTATTAAGCCTCGAGGCCTGAGATGAACACGAGAAAAAACATCTGGGTGGACACAACATGACGGTTTTGGGGCAAAATTCAATGAAAATAGTGTTTTCTGAATGTTGCGGTCGGGGGCGGGGTAGGTGTAAGACAACGAGCATTCACGACGTGGCAGTGACTACATGTTTAGTATTTTCTGATCTTAGCCTATTAGCCTATTCACATATTATCCTATTAGCCTAATAACCTATAAGCCTATTAACCTATTATTAGGGGTCTACCGATATGCCTTTTTGCCGATATTGCCGATACCGATATTACCGATATTTTTTTTGCCGATATGAGTGCCGATATGAGTATTTGTTAGGACAAAAACCAGCGGTCATATTTGATGACGTCATTATTAAATTTATCACTCGTAATTATTTATCTTTTATATTAGGGGACTACCGATATGCATTTTTGCCGATATTACCGATATTTTTTGCCGATATGAGTGCCGATAGGGTATTTGTTAGGACAAAAACCAGCGGTCATATTTGATGACGTCATTCTTAAATTTATCACTCGTAATTATTTATCTTTTATATTAGGGGTCTACCGATAAGCATTTTCGCCGATATTATCGATATTTTTTTCCGATATGAATATTTGTTAGGACAAAAACCAGCGGTCATATTTGATGACGTCATTCTTAAATTTATCACTCGTAATTATTTATCTTTTATATTAGGGGTCTACCGATAAGCATTTTCGCCGATATTACCGATATTTTTTTCCGATATGAATATTTGTTAGGACAAAAACCAGCGGTCTTATTTGATGACATCATTCTTAAATTTATCACTCCTAATTATTTATATTTTATATTAGGGGTCTACCGATAAGCATTTTTGCCGATATTACCGATATTTTTTTCCGATATGAGTGCCGATATGAGTATTTGTTATGACAAAAATAACAGCGGTCATATTTGATGACGTCATTCTTAAATTTATCACTCGTAATTATTTATATCTTATAATTAAGGGGTCTAGCGATATCCAGTTTTGCCGAAATTACCGATTTTTTTTTCCGGAAACGAAGTTTCCGATGTGTTTACAAGTTCCAGATCATGACCTACATGGGACTCATAACAAAACGAACCGTCCTTTATAAAAATGTACAAGCATATTAGGTACTCCTTTTGAAACTTCAACCTTGACTCATAATTATTAATTCTAACCAATAGTTTAATGGCTTTTGCACACGGCCACCTTTTATGAATGAAACAATGAGAACAAAGTACAATAGTAATAGAGTGAAAATGAGGCTGAAGGTTGAATGGTTGCCAATGACAACAAGTCTTCACACGGTACATTTTGTTATTCCATACGAAACGAAATGTTTTAGACATGTGCGATTCTGCGTGCATCTTTGCTATTAGAGCAATTACGTGAACATAATGTTTACATGTTATACATTTATTAGAGCAATTACGGTATACTTGGCATCGGCACTATTTACACAGTATTTCTGAGTATACGAAAATCGGCCGATACCTAAACAATATCAAAGCACATGGCACACTGTATCGTGGCTGCACATATTAATACTAGGACTCTTTTGACTATTTCAATACCGGTATCGGGGTCGATATATTAATTTGTCGAGATATTGTAAATCTAAATGATAGTTTTTTTGTTTCCGTTTTTTTTTGGGGGGTCAAAATGTCACTTATTATGAAATATCGGTGACGTCAATATCGGGACCTTTACATGCTACCGATACCGATATTGCCGATATCCAGATATCGGTACCGATATATCGGCCAGCCGATATATCGGTAGACCCCTACCTATTATCCTATTAGCCTATTAGCCTACTATTCCCAAACAAGTTATTAATGTTGAAGATGACCTCTGTCATAAACCAAAACTCCAAGAGACTTTAAACTGAATCGGTAGCCGAAACCGAAAATTGCGTGACCGAAAACAAGGTAACTATCGTGAAACAATGATGCAATCTTTAAGAAATAAGATTAATTGTTGAATTATCTTTAAATTAATCAGCTGTCAAGTGTAATCATTACTAAGATTTTCTTGCTGTAACGGTTCAAAGAAGTGAGTCGTAAGTATGAAGAGATTAATGGCTCTTTGATCTTTGAGATTCTAAGATTATCCACGGTGAGGGGTACTCAGAATATATATATGTTCTTAGAATATAATTTTAAAACTCTAACAGTCTATAAAAAGCTTCTAAAATATATTTTATTTCTAGCCAATAGATTCCCGAAGAGCTGTTTGCCTAATATGAGTGCCAACGCGTGCGGAGAACAGCTTGTTTCTAGAATATTTACTTCTTCGCTCACATTTAAACTAATTTGGCGTTCCACATTTCCTTAGCGCCGCTGAATTTTGTCTGAGGTGATAAGTGCAGTACAGAAAATGTTTCATAATGGAAATATCAATTTACCCTCGGACAGTAAATAATCAAATGTTTATGGAAATTGCTTTTCGCGGTCGTAACGCAATCAATTTTTGGCCGGGAACCGTCTGAGACGAGGTCAGAAATATTCCATTTTCTCACCGCTATGTTCCTTATGTTCCTTCCTCTTGCTGGATAATTTAAAAAAATATTCATTTAAGATGTATCACCAATTTAGTGAGACAGCTGATCCATCAGTGACAATGTGGACTCAATGTAAAGAAAATTAATAATTTTTTAAAGGATGATTGTAAAAGATGGGTTACATCGCTGAGGTAAGTAAGAATACCTTCAAATATTTGAGAGTTACTACCCTTGTTGTTGTTCACTCTAATCATAAATTTCGGAATTATCATTTGTGTTTTATTTCATACGAGCAACAAAGCCCGTCCAAGGACGTTCCGCCAGCGTTCGGTGGCATGTTGTAACTCCCCTTCAACAGCCGTCTCGACCGGCATTACATGTGCATCACGTCAAAAATACTATTCATTATAGTTAAAATAAACAACTCGTAAAAACAAAGCTTTTTGCTATAAATCCCAACGCGCATAACTCAAAATAAAGTCTTGGAAGAAATACTGCACCAAAAATAACTCGTTTTGAACGTCCGAGTAAACGTGTTCAATATGATTGGCTGTAGGAGTCATATGTGTTTGAGGGACCAATCGCTATAGATGACCGGACAGAACGGACAGAAACTTGCCTTTTATTATATAGGATGAGAATTGATTAATAGTAATTACGATCCCCGTAGAAGTGGACAACACGCATTTCTTTTAAATAATTAAAATTGAACTAAATAAATATTATGAAATAATGAAATAGCTTAAGAATTTTGTCCAAAAATATGTATTGTTTATGTATACAAGCATTTGCAAGAGAAGAGCTCTTATCAAAAAGGTCGTTCTCTTGTTAGAGTTACCTTCTGCCTTTTGCTCTTCTATCACCTGGTGTTTTTAAATCCATTGAGTCCATTGATTCAGTTGAAATAGTTGATTCAGTTGAAATAGTTGATTTAGTTGAGATGAGTAATTGTTTTCGTGTATGAGTTGGAGGAGTTATGTTAATACAAATGTTCGATTCGGTTGTCTGTACAGGATAGTACCATAAACTTGGAACTATAGTGAGTGTTTGTTATTGCAGCTATGAGGTGGTGAAAACCAGACGAGGCAGAGATGTCGGTAAATCCATATGAGCTGATAATACTGCGTTTGTTGGCGATGTGTGTGTGTGTGTGCGTTGAAAGCTCTTTAAGGCCGAGTTTCGGCAAGAATAGCAACTCTGTAGGCGTCAAAACATCCCAGAAAGGATTAAGCGCATGTGGCCACAAGGCAATACTTGCAGTTAAACGTGAGTTAGAGATCTTCTCTCGTTTTTTTTTATTAGTTGACGTAGCAACTGGACACAGCTCATAGGTCTTACAGCTATCGGACTTGCCACAAATGTCACTCCAACATCGGGCGCTGATGTCATTAGGAATCAGACGACACATTAACATTCTACGGGCCGTGTTGAATGCGCCCTACATCAACGATCAGTGTCACTGCGCGTGTCCTTTTCTATTAACCAACGGCTTTACCAGTCACACTAAATCGTCATCATTGCCGAGCACAGCCAGTACTCAGCCCCTCGCCTGTAAGCTCGGGGTATGACGGTACATCACTGAACAAACTCAACGAGGAGAAACCGAGGGAGACAGAAAATAAGACGAGTACGTGTCTGGAAATATCAAATGACGTTTCAATACGAGGGCGAGAAAGTGGCGGGCGGCCCACTCGAAAGATAATCTTTGAGGAAGAAGAGGGTTGAAGGGGCAGCAATTAGGTTGGTCTTCTGAGAATAATCACGCGGTTCCAGGAGCCCGGGCGGTCAGCAGCAGGATTGAGGAATCGCCCGATGAATGTTCTCGTAGCCACAGCTGTAGGGGAGAGGCATGGGCGAGACAAAAGACTCCCCCAACCCCCACCCCAAAATTAAACCCGGTCTCTTTAACGTTGCTGATGTCAACTGTCAACATCTACGCGCATCGCTTCAGATAATCTTTAACATTTGAAAAATTTAACTGAGATATTAGTAACAGTTCGGCGACTAGATGACAAACATAGAAGTAATCGGAGAACCACTGGGTCCGCGTCTATTGAAATCTATCATTTTTCAAGGAAGTTTTTCCAGGTTGTACTCTAGGATAGAACTTTCGCCAGAGGCGTGGCGATTTCGAGAAGAAGTAAAAATCTTATTTCATTTATTTCGATGTCCTTCCTGATTGTTTGGTAAAGAGACAGATTACATTGTTGTGCAAACAAAGACTATTTAAGCTGTCACAAAAATTTTGTCGCTCTTTTCAGAGGGAGGTTTATAATTGTACATTGCATCTTTAAAGCCGTGTGTTCTTGAAATATTAAACTTTTTGTCAATTTCAAGCACATTTCATTTTATTGGTTACTATTGTTCCCTGATATTGGTATCTGCAGTAACATCCTTTTAACAATTCCATCTTTTCTCTTTCACGCCTAAAAATATTGATTCCCTAGCTGTCAGAAATTAGGTAAATAGTTTCACTATGAGAAGAATTTTTCCTCATATTGTTTCACTATGGGAGGGTTGCTTGCTAGCGTGGTTTTAAGCTCAACACTATTGTTTCACTATGGGAGGGTTGCTTGCTAGCGTGGTTTTAAGCTCAACACTATTGTTTCACTATGGGAGGGTTGCTTGCTAGCGTAGTTTTAAGCTCAACACTATTGTTTCACTATGGGAGGGTTGCTTGCTAGCGTAGTTTTAAGCTCAACACTATTGTTTCACTATGGGAGGGTTGCTTGCTAGCGTAGTTTTAAGCTCAACACTATTGTTTCACTATGGGAGGGTTGCTTGCTAGCGTAGTTTTAAGCTCAACACTGCCTGCCACCCATAAAAAACGGTTTCTGTTTCTCTTTCCGTCTGCGCATGTGTTTGTATTTATCTTAACTTTTAAGATCAATACGGTTCGAACTATTCGATTTATTTGAAATTAATTTCTCTCCTCTGTTTGAACACCCTGTCTAGAAATGCATTTTTAATTTGATAAAAACATTAAAAACTGAAAAATTGATAAAAACGAAAAGAATTCATAAAAAAATAACAGAGGCATAATGATTTATAAAACAACTCTCTCTCTCTCTCTCTCTCTCTCTCTCTCTCTCTCTCTCTCTCTCTCTCTCTCTCTCTCTCACTCTCTCATTCTCTCTCTCTCTCTCTCATTTTCTCTCTCATTCTCTCTCTTATTCTCTCTCTCTCTCGCCCTCTCCCTCTAATGTAGTGTGTATGGAATAAATAATTCAACTAATTTTTTGAAGCTGCGTCATCTGAGTTCTTTTGAAACTGTCTGACTGAATCTAACAAATGAGACATTCATTTGATTTTTATGTCAAGCATCAATTGACAGTACACTTTTGAGATCTGTGTTGAGATGTACACATTCAAACTACAAGGCACAAGTTTTGCTGACAATGGAAAGTACACAAATAACACGACACTGAACGCAGCTGTTGGACTAAAAAGACGCAATGACCGACTGCTCTGGCTCTCAACAACAATGGCAGCGTACAGGCGCTGCTCGTTCCAGTCATTCAAAAGACTGTTACGGGTTCCCAAAAGGAACAATTGCGGGGATGGACTTAGAGTGTCGTCTGCTGCACCACCACTCTCCAACCGTTAGTTCCTCATACCTTTCACGAGGAGCCCATGGGGGCCAACGAATGTTAGACTTGACAGAAACACTGCAAAACCCCTCAGTATACATGGTGGTCGGCATGATCAGGCCCTTTGCTGTGGGATCTAAGTATACAGAAGAAATAGATGAAATATTTCTGAATGGCACGATAGGTACAATGACTGACATCCTCCTATTTTATACAACACAGCATTCAGCTTATATTAGACCTCGCCAGTGTTAGATTGTCATTACAGATCGTGCATTACGGGGCACTGACCTGGTAAGTAACCAGAAGTCACTGTCCTTTACTTGGCCTGAGATCACGGGGCACTGACCTGGTAAGTGACCAGAAGTCACTGTCCCTTACTTGGCCTGAGAGCACGGGGAACTGACCTGGTAAGTGACCAGAAGTCACTGACCCTTACTTGGCCTGAGATCACGGGGCACTGACCTGGTAAGTGACCAGAAGTCACTGTCCCTTACTTGGCCTGAGATCACGGGGCACTGACCTGGTAAGTGACCAGAAGTCACTGTCCCTTACTTGGCCTGAGATCAAAGGGCATTGACCTGGTAAGTGACCAGAAGGCACTGTCCCTTACTTGGCCTGAGATCACGGGGCACTGACCTGGTAAGTGACAAGAAGTCACTGTCCCTTACTTGGCCTGAGATCACGGGGCACTGACCTGGTAAGTGACCAGAAGTCACTGTCCCTTACTTGGCCTGAGAGCACGGGGAACTGACCTGGTAAGTGACCAGAAGTCACTGACCCTTACTTGGCCTGAGATCCCGGGGCACTGACCTGGTAAGTGACCAGAAGTCACTGTCCCTTACTTGGCCTGAGAGCACGGGGAACTGACCTGGTAAGTGACCAGAAGTCACTGACCCTTACTTGGCCTGAGATCACGGGGCACTGACCTGGTAAGTGACCAGAAGTCACTGTCCCTTACTTGGCCTGAGATCACGGGGCATTGACCTGGTAAGTGACCAGAAGGCACTGTCCCTTACTTGGCCTGAGATCACGGGGCACTGACCTGGTAAGTGACCAGAAGTCACTGTCCCTTACTTGGCCTGAGATCACGGGGCACTGACCTGGTAAGTGACCAGAAGTCACTGTCCCTTACTTGGCCTGAGATCACGGGGCACTGACCTGGTAAGTAACCAGAAGTCACTGTCCCTTACTTGGCCTGAGATCACGGGGCACTGACCTGGTAAGTGACCAGAAGTCACTGTCCCTTACTTGGCCTGAGAGCACGGGGAACTGACCTGGTAAGTGACCAGAAGTCACTGACCCTTACTTGGCCTGAGATCACGGGGCACTGACCTGGTAAGTGACCAGAAGTCACTGTCCCTTACTTGGCCTGAGATCACGGGGCATTGACCTGGTAAGTGACCAGAAGGCACTGTCCCTTACTTGGCCTGAGATCACGGGGCACTGACCTGGTAAGTGACCAGAAGTCACTGTCCCTTACTTGGCCTGAGATCACGGGGCACTGACCTGGTAAGTGACCAGAAGTCACTGTCCCTTACTTGGCCTGAGATCACGGGGCACTGACCTGGTAAGTGACCAGAAGTCACTGTCCTCTACTTGGCCTGAGCTCGTCAACATTTCCTACCACCCTCTCCAGTCCGCCTAAAAATCCCGCTCCCTTAATGTACAGCTAATTGGCATTCACTTGCCTAAGCAACTGTCACACGGACTCTAAACAAACGTCAACCGCAAACCTATATGTCAACCTTCTAACAAACTATGGCAACCTTCTACCAAACCTATATGTCAACCTTCTACCAAACCTTTATGTCAACCTCCTACCAAACCTTTACGTCAACCTTCTACCAATCCTTTATGTCAACCTTCTACCAAACCTTTATGTCAACCTTCTACCAAACCTTAATGTCAACCTTCTACCAAACCTTTATGTCAACCTTCTACCAAACCTTTATGTCAACCTTCTAACAAACCTTTATGTCAACCTTCTAACAAACTATGGCAACCTTCTACCAAATCTATATGTCAACCTTCTACCAAACCTTTATGTTAACCTTCTAACAAACCTTTATGTCAACCTTCTACCAAACCTTTATGTCAACCTTCTACCAAACCTTTATGTCAACCTTCTACCAAACCTTTATGTCAACCTTTTACCAAACCTTTACGTCAACCTTCTACTAAACCTTTATGTCAACCGTCTACCAAACCTTTATGTCAACCTTCTAACAAACTATGGCAATCTTCTACCAAACCTTTATGTCAACCTTCTACCAAACCTTTACGTCAACCGTCTACCAAACCTTTATGTCAACCTTCTACCAAACCTTTATGTCAACCTTCTAACCAAACCTTTATGTCAAACTCACTGTTTGTCTCTCCCATAATCCACCAAGCAACACCCCCCCCCCTCTCTCTCTCTCGATCAGATATTTCAATTTTAACCCTCCCCACTCCTCACACAGTGTCCTTTTAACAACTGACCTTGTTTCCCAGGAATCTCCTCTGTATTGTGTATTATGATTATGTGATCGATGCCGGTTGCTGTTGAATGTTTGCGCACCGCTGAGTTTTGTTAACGCAATGGAGATGTTGGTTGTCTCGCTCCGGCCTCAGATCGTCACAGTAATCCACGAGTCGTGGGTCAATGGTTTACCTGGGGGGACGTGGAACTGAGAATAACGCAAAATAGATTTTAAAAATCTGTAGAGAATGAAGGATTACAAGTTTTTATTTTGCTGGTATCCCGTGGTAGCCGATAGAAGAAAACAAGACAAGGGAAGGGTCTTAAATTATTCAAGAAAACAATGAGCCTAACAGCAAAAAATTCCACTTGAACAATGTCTCTCAGAGATCAAATAAAATACAATCTTTGTGGAAATGAATCATAGAGTTAGGTGCACTTTGTTACATTGATTTCTAAAGTCCTTATCTGTTTGCAGACTCACCTCTATGTTATCATTGGACACGGATGTGTATAGTTTAACCTCTATGACAGCTGTTACATCAAAATGGGCTGTTGCTCTATGACAGCTGTTACATAAAAATGGGCTGTTGCTCTATGACAGCTGTTACATCAAAATGGGCAGTTGCTCTATGACAACTGTTACATCAAAATGGGCTGTTGCTCTATGACAACTGTTGCATCAAAACGAGCTGTTGCTCTATGACAACTGTCACATCAACATGAGCTGTTGCTCTATGACAACTGTCACATTAACAGGAGCTGTTGCTCTATGACAACTGTCACATCAACATGAGCTGTTGCTCTATGACAAATATTATATTAACATGAGCTGTTGCTCTATGACAACTGTTATATTAACATGAGCTGTTGCTCTATGACAACTGTTATATTAACATGAGCTGTTGCTCTATGACAACTGTTATATTAACATGAGCTGTTGCTCTATGACAACTGTTATATTAACATGAGCTGTTGCTCTATGACAACTGTTATATTAACATGAGCTGTTGGCCAAAAGGGTAACATTCATCGTGAAGTCTTGCCTTCTACCTCTGCCAGGAGGAAGCAACTGTTCCAACAAATGTGTTGTAACATATATCACATTAAAGTAGTCTCCCGTGATGACCACCAATGTTCCCTCTAAGGTTTGTTGGTTCGTGTGCAAAGGAAAAAACAACAACTCGTATGCAAAATTGCAAGGCATCCATTTTTTGTGCAATATTTTACAACATTTGCTGCGCGGCCATTCTAAACAGTTGCGCGGCATATGTCAGATATCTCGCTGCCGAGCAGCCGCACAGCTTGAAGGAACATTGTTTACCACAGGTCGTATGTTTACGCCCCCCTGGTCTACCTGGACCACTCACTGGACACAAGGGACGAGAGATAAAGGACGTACATATATTATCTGACTGGACACAGGGAACGAGAGATTATGGACCAACGTATATTATCTCACTGGACACATGGGGCGAGAGATTATGGACCAACGTATATTATCTCACTGGACACATGGGGCGAGAGATTATGGACCAACGTATATTATCTCACTGAACACATGGGGCGAGAGATTATGGACCAACGTATATTATCTCACTGGACACATGGGGCGAGAGATTATGGACCAACGTATATTATCTCACTGGACACATGGGGCGAGAGATTATGGACCAACGTATATTATCTCACTGAACACATGGGGCGAGAGATTATGGACCAACGTATATTATCTCACTGGACACATGGGGCGAGAGATTATGGACCAACGTATATTATCTCACTGGACACATGGGGCGAGAGATTATGGACCAACGTATATTATCTCACTGGACACATGGGGCGAGAGATTATGGACCAACGTATATTATCTCACTGGACACATGGGGCGAGAGATTATGGACCAACGTATATTATCTCACTGAACACATGGGGCGAGAGATTATGGACCAACGTATATTATCTCACTGGACACATGGGGCGAGAGATTATGGACCAACGTATATTATCTCACTGGACACATGGGATGAGAGAATATAGATGTACGTATATTATCTCACTGAACACATGGGGCGAGAGATTATGGACCAACGTATATTATCTCACTGAACACATGGGGCGAGAGATTATGGACCAACGTATATTATCTCACTGGACACATGGGGCGAGAGATTATGGACCAACGTATATTATCTCACTGGACACATGGGGCGAGAGATTATGGACCAACGTATATTATCTCACTGGACACATGGGGCGAGAGATTATGGACCAACGTATATTATCTCACTGGACACAGGGAACGAGAGATTATGGACCAACGTATATTATCTCACTGGACACATGGGGCGAGAGATTATGGACCAACGTATATTATCTCACTGGACACAGGGAACGAGAGATTATGGACCAACGTATATTATCTCACTGGACACATGGGGCGAGAGATTATGGACCAACGTATATTATCTCACTGGACACATGGGGCGAGAGATTATGGAGCAACGTATATTATCTCACTGGACACATGGGGCGAGAGATTATGGACCAACGTATATTATCTCACTGGACACAGGGAACGAGAGATTATGGACCAACGTATATTATCTCACTGGACACATGGGGCGAGAGATTATGGACCAACGTATATTATCTCACTGGACACAGGGAACGAGAGATTATGGACCAACGTATATTATCTCACTGGACACATGGGGCGAGAGATTATGGACCAACGTATATTATCTCACTGGACACAGGGAACGAGAGATTATGGACCAACGTATATTATCTGACTGGACACAGGGAACGAGAGATTATGGACCAACGTATATTATCTCACTGGACACATGGGGCGAGAGATTATGGACCAACGTATATTATCTCACTGGACACATGGGATGAGAGAATATAGATGTACGTATATTATCTCACTGGACACATGGGATGAGAGAATATAGATGTACGTATATTATCTCACTGGACACATGGGGCGAGAGATTATGGACCAACGTATATTATCTCACTGGACACATGGGATGAGAGAATATAGATGTACGTATATTATCTCACTGGACACATGGGATGAGAGAATATAGATGTACGTATATTATCTCACTGGACACATGGGGCGAGAGATTATGGACCAACGTATATTATCTCACTGGACACATGGGATGAGAGAATATAGATGTACGTATATTATCTCACTGGACACATGGGGCGAGAGATTATGGACCAACGTATATTATCTCACTGGACACATGGGATGAGAGAATATAGATGTACGTATATTATCTCACTGAACACATGGGATGAGAGAATATAGATGTACGTATATTATCTCACTGAACACATGGGATGAGAGAATATAGATGTACGTATATTATCTCACTGAACACATGGGATGAGAGAATATAGATGTACGTATATTATCTCACTGGACACATGGGATGAGAGAATATAGATGTACGTATATTATCTCACTGAACACATGGGATGAGAGAATATAGATGTACGTATATTATCTCACTGGACACATGGGATGAGAGAATATAGATGTACGTATATTATCTCACTGAACACATGGGATGAGAGAATATAGATGTACGTATATTATCTCACTGGACACATGGGATGAGAGAATATAGATGTACGTATATTATCTCACTGGACACATGGGATGAGAGAATATAGATGTACGTATATTATCTCACTGAACACATGGGATGAGAGAATATAGATGTACGTATATTATCTCACTGAACACATGGGATGAGAGAATATAGATGTACGTATATTATCTCACTGAACACATGGGATGAGAGAATATAGATGTACGTATATTATCTCACTGGACACATGGGATGAGAGCATATAGATGTACCTATGTTATCTCACTGGACACATAGGACAACGTTTGTGGTTCCCAAATGTAATAGAAAAGGGCACGGTTGTCGAGTGGCATACGCACTCGGCAGGCGTACCAATGGTCTTCGGTTCGTTTGGCCTTTAAGGCAGGGACCAAGGGCGTCCCTGAGTCCACCCAGCTCTGATTGTGTACCCGAAACTAGTTAGGGAATCAAAGGCTGCTGGGAACAGCGTAGAGCCGTCATGGCCGTAACCTGTGAACGCTGCATCACTTGCCAACAAACCGACATGGCCTGTGGACGCAATAATCTTCTGTATAGAAGGAGCGTCTGTATAGATAAGACAAGACAAGACAACATTTCTGAAGGTGGAGTCCAAAAATGAATATTTGAAAAACGTAAATAATAGTATCATGCTACCTTGTTCACAGAGATTTTCGCGTCACTTCCGTCATGACACTGATTACACATTTGTCAAGAGCTGAAGTTTCGTGCTGTAAGAAGGACTTTAATCATTGAACAGGAAAACATTAAAGCGATTACAACTCGTGAAGATTCATCTACAGATAGTTAGATACAGGATTCAACGCTGCATGTGTGGTGTGTATGTATGTGAGTTTGTGTGTAAGTGTGTATGTCGATGGCTCCACTTTCACTTGATTAGCTTTCGGATCAGAACTAAAGGCTATGTCGTTTTTACACCACGTTGTATTTCCATTTGAAATGGGAGTCATATCAAGTTTATAAATGGGGAGTCATATCAAGTTTATAAATGGGAGTCATATCAAGTTTATAAATGGGAGTCATATCAAGTTTATAAATGGGGAGTCATATCAAGTTTATAAATGGGAGTCATATCAAGTTTATAAATGGGAGTCATATCAAGTTTATAAATGGGAGTCATATCAAGTTTATAAATGGGAGTCATATCAAGTTTATAAATGGGAGTCATATCAAGTTTATAAATGGGAGTCATATCAAGTTTATAAATGGGAGTCATATCAAGTTTATAAATGGGAGTCATATCAAGTTTATACATCGGATCCTTAATTGCCATATTTATTTGGCCACCCAAAATGCTAGACCCTCTGCCTCCAGACATGTCTGTGATTCAGACAAAGGTCACTGTCAATACTTTAGGAATGGACTGGTCAATATTTCCCGACCACCCGCGCAGAGACTGGTAAACAAACAAACACATAGACCAACACCCCACTCTACTCTTTACCTCACACAATCTGGTAGTCAGTTTCGGACCAATTATTGCTACACGCTCGTGTTGAAATCACAAAACTTCTAAGATTCCATAAGATTCCATAAGATTCCATATGGGCTTTTAATATTTGATGAAATAGAAAGCCAGAGACAAATTTCATATATTTGCTTTTTACATCATTGTTGACAAACTTGAGACAGAGATGGGTAGATGAGGATATGTATATAATGATATAGCAGTTAGATTTTCTTGTCTGGTCGATGCACCACAAATATCTCAGTGTTATATAGGACTAATAAATGCTTATCCTGAAAATCTGAACAATAATTTATATACTGAACTACACAATTTACACTCATATATTCGCCACAAGTTTCGTATGCCAAAATCTGAAAACAACACGTTGAGTCATGCAGAATTATAGAAAGTAATAGAGACAACATCCAATTTGCTTTTCCAATGTAGAAATGGACTTGCTCATATTTTTAACATTAATGTTTACGAACGTTTTAACTTAGCGCTCTTTTTCTCAGCAAAACGTACAAAAAATCTAAGTAGATCGATAATGAAATAAGAAAGGCTTGATTCCTTATCTTTGCTGCTGATTGAGACATATTTTTTACACAAAATTAACTTTGATGATGTACTTTGCCAGAGGTAAATCTAGAATAAAGAACTTTAATATGTAAAGGTTTGCTTTCTCTGACTTTCTCATCTATTAAAAAAGTTACACTATGTTTGTCTATTATTAATAAAAAATTAATTAATTATTAATTTTTAATACAGAAATAACTTATCGTAGGTTTTATTTGAGTGATACTAGTACAAACATAATATGTGTTAACAGCGGCTTCCCTAGGGTGGGGGTCGCCCAGTTCGATAGGTCATGGTGTCACCCCCTCACAACTTACCCCATAGACCTCCTCCAAGTATGCCAATGCCAAATAACGAGGCATACAGAATTTTACTTTTGGTGCCACCCGGTGCGGTCCGCACCTCCCGCAATCCCTTGTGACGCCCGTGTGTGTTAACAACTGTTTTGTTTGTTAGTTGGTTTGCTTAATATTGATCATACCAGCGGTCAGTGGGGGATCGGGGAAGAAGGGGCCCCCATGTGGGTTTGTGCCTCTGGCACCAAGATGGCTTAATCCGACCATGGTTGTCACTGATGATGTTTTTGTCTTACTTTGTTGGATGCGGTATCGTTACGTGATTGCCAGGCGTGTAATTAAAATGTTATTGAAGCTTTCATTGAGATCATCATTCAGGAATCTCAGGTATCGATTTCAGTCACCGCATCGACTCGCTGTGTGCATTCATTTCACCACACTATGGTTGCACGGCATTGTGGCACGGCATTGTGGCACGGCATTGTGGCACGGCACGGCATTGTGGCACGGCATTGTGGCACGGCATTGTGGCACGGTATGGAACGGCATTGTGGCACGGCATTGTGGCACGGCATTGTGGCACGGTATGGAACGGCATTGTGGCACGGCATTGTGGCACGGCATTGTGGCACGGTATGGAACGGCATTGTGGCACGGCATTGTGGCACGGTATGGAACGGCATTGTGGCACGGCATTGTGGCACGGTATGGAATGGCATTGTGGCACGGCATTGTGGCACGGTATGGAACGGCATTGTGGCACGGCATTGTGGCACGGTATGGAACGGCATTGTGGCACGGCATTGTGGCACGGTATGGAACGGCATTGTGGCACGGTATGGAACGGCATTGTGGCACGGCATTGTGGCACGGTATGGAACGGCATTGTGGCACGGCATTGTGGCACGGTATGGAACGGCATTGTGGCACGGCATTGTGGCACGGTAATGAACGGCATTGTGGCACGGCATTGTGGCACGGTACGGCACGGACATTGTGGCACGGTACTACATTGTTGTACGGCATTGTGACACGGTACGGCACGGAAATTGTGGCACGGCACTACATTGTTGTACGGCATTGTGACACGGTACGGCACGGAAATTGTGGCACGGTACGGAACGGCATTGTGGCACGGTACGGAACGGCATTGTGGCACGGTATGGAACGGCATTGTGGCACGGTATGGAACGGCATTGTGGCACGGTATGGAACGGCATTGTGGCACGGTACGGCACGGCATTGTGGCACGGTACGGCACGGCATTGTGGCACGGTACGGCACGGAAATTGTGGCACGGCACTACATTGTTGTACGGCATTGTGGCACGGTACGGCACGGAAATTGTGGCACGGCACTACATTGTTGTACGGCATTGTGACACGGTACTACATTGTTGTACGGCATTGTGACACGGTACTACATTGTTGTACGGCATTGTGACACGGTACTACATTGTTGTACAGCATTGTGGCACGGCACTACATTGTTGTACGGCATTGTGGCATGGTACTACATTGTTGTACGGCATTGTGGCAGGGGTGGTTTACTATGATCTTTGGCCTCGGGGTTTTTGACTATATTCCAATCCAATATTAAATAGTCTTTTATAATACATGTACTCCAATATTAGATAGTCTTTAATATACATGTACTCCAATATTAGATAGTCTTTAATACACATGTACTCCAATATTAGATAGTCTTTTATATACATGTACTCCAATATTAGATAGTCTTTTATATACATGTACTCCAATATTAGATAGTCTTTAATATACATCTACTCCAATATTAGATAGTCTTTTATATACATGTACTCCAATATTAGATAGTCTTTTATATACATGTACTCCAATATTAGATAGTCTTTAATATACATGTACTCCAATAGTAGATAGTCTTTAATATACATGTACTCCAATATTAGATAGTCTTTTATATACATGTACTCCAATATTAGATAGTCTTTTATATACATGTACTCCAATATTAGATAGTCTTTAATATACATGTACTCCAATATTAGATAGTCTTTTATATACATGTACTCCAATATTAGATAGTCTTTAATATATACCAATATGGGACCCATACACAAAAGAAAACAACGGTAGACTAGAAAAAATATATTTAAAAAGAGCTGTCAGATTTATTACTGGAGAATATTCAAATTTGACTAGAGTAGCACCATTGGTTAAACCATTAAATCTTGAAACACTAGAGTATAGAAGAACAAAGAGCAAATATTAAAAACACATAAGGCAATTATTTCTAACTGGGAAATACAACACAAAGATAATCTAATACAACCCTCAGATAGACACAGGGATAAAAACACCTTTCTTATTTCGTATGCAATAACAAAAATATAAAACGTCTCGTTCTTCCCTCCAGAATTCGGGCGTGGAATGGGTTCCTTAGAGTACCAGGAAAACCAACCATCAAAATTTGAAATGCTAAAAAAAGTGCAATGCTAGACACAAATCATGGATAAGCATAGGACGCAATAATCTTATGTAAAGTAGGAACGTCTGTAACTTCATTTTATCAAATATCAATAATAGTCTTTCAAATACTCCGATATCAAAAGTAGTCTCGCATATGCTCCGATATCAAAGATAGTCTCGCATATGCTCCGATATCAAAGATAGTCTCGCATCTACTCCAGTATCAAGGACAGTCTCGCATATACTCCAGTATCAAAGATAGTCTCGCATCTACTCCAGTATCAAAGATAGTCTCGCATACACTCCAGTATCAAAGATAGTCTCGCATATACTCCAGTATCAAAGATAGTCTCGCATATACTCCAGTATCAAAGATAGTCTCGCATATACTCCAGTATCAAAGATAGTCTCGCATATACTCCAGTATCAAAGATAGTCTCGCATATACTCCAGTATCAAAGATAGTCTCGCATATACTCCAGTATCAAAGATAGTCTCGCATATACTCCAGTATCAAAGATAGTCTCGCATATACTCCAGTATCAAAGATAGTCTCGCATATACTCCAGTATCAAAGATAGTCTCGCATATACTCCAGTATCAAAGATAGTCTCGCATATACTCCAGTATCAAAGATCGTCTCGCATCTACTCCAGTATCAAAGATAGTCTCGCATATACTCCAGTATCAAAGATAGTCTCGCATATACTCCAGTATCAAAGATAGTCTCGCATATACTCCAGTATCAAAGATAGTCTCGCATATACTCCAGTATCAAAGATAGTCTCGCATATACTCCAGTATCAAAGATAGTCTCGCATATACTCCAGTATCAAAGATAGTCTCGCATATACTCCAGTATCAAAGATAGTCTCGCATATACTCCATCATCAAAGATAGTCTCGCATATACTCCAGTATCAAAGATAGTCTCGCATATACTCCAGTATCAAAGATAGTCTCGCATATACTCCAGTATCAAAGATAGTCTCGCATCTACTCCAATATCAAAGATAGTCTCGCATATACTCCAGTATCAAAGATAGTCTCGCATCTACTCCAATATCAAAGATAGTCTCGCATATACTCCAGTATCAAAGATAGTCTCGCATATACTCCAGTATCAAAGATAGTCTCGCATATACTCCAGTATCAAAGATAGTCTCGCATATACTCCAGTATCAAAGATAGTCTCGCATATACTCCAGTATCAAAGATAGTCTCGCATATACTCCAGTATCAAAGATAGTCTTGCATATACTCCAGTATCAAAGATAGTCTCGCATATACTCCAGTATCAAGGACAGTCTCGCATATACTCCAGTATCAAAGATAGTCTCGCATATACTCCAGTATCAAAGATAGTCTCGCATATACTCCAGTATCAAAGATAGTCTCGCATATACTCCAGTATCAAGGACAGTCTCGCATATACTCCAGTATCAAAGATAGTCTCGCATATACTCCAGTATCAAAGATAGTCTCGCATATACTCCAGTATCAAGGACAGTCTCGCATATACTCCAGTATCAAGGACAGTCTCGCATATACTCCAGTATCAAAGATAGTCTCGCATATACTCCAGTATCAAAGATAGTCTCGCATATACTCCAGTATCAAGGACAGTCTCGCATATACTCCAGTATCAAGGACAGTCTCGCATATACTCCAGTATCAAAGATAGTCTCGCATATACTCCAGTATCAAAGATAGTCTCGCATATACTCCAGTATCAAAGATAGTCTCGCATATACTCCAGTATCAAGGACAGTCTCGCATATACTCCAGTATCAAGGACAGTCTCGCATATACTCCAGTATCAAAGACAGTCTCGCATATACTCCAGTATCAAGGACAGTCTCGCATATACTCCAGTATCAAAGATAGTCTCGCATATACTCCAGTATCAAAGATAGTCTCGCATATACTCCAGTATCAAAGATAGTCTCGCATATACTCCAGTATCAAAGATAGTCTCGCATATACTCCAGTATCAAAGATAGTCTCGCATATACTCCAGTATCAAAGATAGTCTTTAATTCACTCCAAAGAAAATGATGGTCTTTCATTTATTCCAATATTCGGGATGGTTTTTATTTTATTTTCATTTCCATAAGATCTTTCCATCTACTCCCATATCCCCAAATGTCTTACACTGGTATCAATACTTTTGTCTGCTTTCAAATGTCATACCTTGAATATAATACATACTTTCAATTTATGCCCTAAACATTTACAGCAGTACAAGTAAAAAAAAACTAGCTTTTAAGACCCTTTTTTCAACTATTAACATTTTATTTTTGTTGGTTTAGGAATGTTACAGTAATTTTTGGTGTTCATATTCCTTTAATATGTTTTGGGAGAATTAAAAAAAACAAAAAGTAATAACAACTCGAATGAGTATTTAAACGCAATTTCCAACAAAGAATTTCCCATTTTTTAATTAAAGGGAAATCATTCTTGATTACATTAAAAGTCATTTGAAATCAATAATTCTTAAACTAAACAAAACAATTGCTATCTACAAATTGCTGCTAAAATTACGGGATTCGAACGAAAACAGATTTTTAAAAATCCGCTTCTCCAACATTGTTCTAAATATTACTAGCTATCGTTTGGTATTTGTTTCAACCCGAAAAATTCCCAAAATATACATATTTTTCGTTTTTTAAATTATTTTCCAGGAAATCCAGTAAACCTTTTCAGTTTTTTTGCCCGTTCACATCTTTAGGGTCTTCTTAACATATTTGCAAAAGATCCGGACCCTCTATCTGGTATGGGTCAGGAGGAGTTGCATTATCAAGCTCGAACAGACAATGCAGACATTTCAAATATATAAACGCAATTTTTTCCCATGAGAAATTGCTTTAAAAATCTTCACTCTTCAACAAAACGGGAATTTCCAAATAACCAATGAAGCCTAAGAAAGTTGTTTTCAAATCAAACAGTTGTCGGAAACCTCTATTGAACATTCGTTGTTCAATTAACCAAGTAAATAATTGAAATATTCTGGGAGAATCAGGACAGAGTCAAATCGAACACAGAAAATTATCATATCAACACAGAGAACTATCATATCAACACATATAAATACAGTTGTATGAAGAGTAATTTGTTATAATTTAACCAGAAATTATAAAAGAGACACATTTTGTAAAAAATATAGTCCTAACAAAAACACATCTGCTTTTAAATGCATTTTTCCTACAAATCAAGACGATGTCAAACTTCGATTCCAAAGTTAATCAACTCTCGCTGAAAATCATTTTAAAATGGGAAGACATCGTATACAGACAAACACGGAATCTTTCATTCAATTTTCTTCCACCAGACACGATCTCTTACGACATCTTTATAATCCCTTACCAATGATTGATATCTTTGAGGCGTTCCAATCTCAAAAGACGTGAATTGGTTTGATAAGATTTAGGATTCTGACACATGTGGTTTGACTTTTTCCTCCCCAATCACCCGAGCTATTTCGAGATAATTTCTTTTACCAGTATTGAGTTTTGTAGATCGCATTGAGTCGTGCAGACCAGATCATGACCATGTCATAAAGTAGGCTGGACCGAAATGAAGGTTTCGAATGGATTTATGGAGTGTGTGTGAGAGACGCTCGCACTGATTATTTTGGCCTGGTATTGAAAGGTCACCAGGATGGTGGAGCCATTCTTGCGTTTGGAGACGGGCTTGGGTTTCAACTCGATGTGCTGCGACGGAAACATGAGAAGTTGGTTTTCAAAATGTCAAAACGATTGGGTCAGAAGAAGGATTACGGAGGTGATCTTAATTTGACGTAAACAAATTTAGCAGGATATTCTGATTTTAAAGTGGTTTTTTTTCAATATAGCACATCTATTCCCAGTTATGTGACTTGAAAGACATCAATTGAGCTTTACTTGAAAACTTACAAATGGGGCACACGTTGTTTAATTCTTGTTGGGGTGAGGGGTGCCATAACACTTTCCTAGCACCCAGACTCCCACAGTCAATTAACAGGAAAAACAAACAAACCTACACATTGGAGAGAAGGAGACCAGACAATGTCACTTCCGTTGTGGCGTCTGTCCTCATTCATAATACAGTTACTGGGAAAGGCCATATTTTTTTTTATTGCTCGCTTTTCAAAATAATGTTTTTAATGTTAAGCAAATGGTAAGGCAATATGACTCCGGCTTAGGTTTAGAATAAGTATGAGATGATCAGGTTAGGGTTAAAATTATTATGTGATGAATTTAGGGTTAGAGTTTGTATTAGATGATGGGTTAGGGTTAGAATAAGTATGAGATCATTGAGTTAGGGTTAGAATTATTATAAGATGATCGGGTTAGGATAAGAGTCAGTATAAATTTGATAGAGCTAAGATTATTTAATTTGTGCATGGCTTTTGGAGAAAGCAGCTCAAAATTCGTGATCTTTCATCGTTTTAAGTTAAAAATTGACTAATCATCATTTTAACAATCATCCAAGCCTGATAATTATGAGATTACTTCTTTAAAAAATAAACCGAATTCTTAAGAACTAAATACATGTTGTGATGAATTTATTATTTAATGTTAAAAAAGTCAACGATGTTATTACAAATCATTGGCAACCGTCCGTTTCGAAAGACGATGGTGCTTCACCGTTGAGTTGGGTTGCATTTCCTCGTGTGCCTGTGCAGTCGTATCATTGAGTGACAGTCTTTACCACAACTTTTACACACGAGTTCTGTTCTTCCAAATGTTTTGGCCTTTCTCCTAGCTCTTCTGTTTGTAGACTCCCCCATCCTTCGCTCCTCGCCTATACTTTGACGCCCTTTTTCACAACTGTGTGCCATGTAGATCGGTCTTCTGCCTTTCACTCCCAGTCGCTTGTGCGTATTCTGGCTGCTTTCATGTCTCTTTGGCAGACATCTTTAAATCGCGACGTGGGCGACCTGTCTTCCTTTTTCCCGATGCAATTTCTCCATATAGGAGGTCCTTGAGGATGCGGCAGGGCTCATTCTTTTTACATGTCCTAGCCATCTCAGGCGTCTTTCACTAAGAATTGACAACATGCTTTGAGTATTGGCACGCATTAGGACCTCACTATTTGGCACTTTGTCCTGCCATTTAATGCCACGGATGCGATGCAGGCACCGCAAGTGGAAACAATTGAGCTTGCACTCATGTGATGTATAAGTGGTCCATGTCTCGCTCCCATGTAGCAGCATACTGATGACGCAGGCTCAATATACACACAGTTTGTTCTGCAAATCAGCTTGAAAAAGACAAACATCATGGCCCAAGACACACGTTCTCCTCCTGCCATTAACATTGACAATAAAAAGTTTGAGGTTGTGAACAGCTTCACCTACTTGGGGTCCAAGGTCTCCAATACACTGTCCATCGAGGATGAAATAAACAGTAGAATTGGCAAGGCAGCTGCCACAATGGCTAAACTAAATAAACAGATCTGGCTAGACACCAAGCTAAATTATTACAAATAATAATGTTCATATCCAAAAATTAAAATTTTGTAAGAAATGTCCATTTCAAAGAATAGTCTCGTCAAAAAATGTTCCTGTCAAAGAAATATTCAAATAAAAGAAATATCAATGTTAAAGAAATATACATATGATATAAAAATACATATTATAGAAATATACATATGATAGAAATATACATATGATAGAAATATACATATGATAGAAATATACATATGATAGAAATATACATATGATAGAAATATACATATAATAGAAATATTAATATGAAAGAAATATCCAATGAAAGAATTATCCATTTGAAAAAATATCCATATGAAAATATTTTCAAAAAAAAGATTAATCAATATAAAAAATATGGTGACCGGACAAGTGAACACAAGACAAGTGAACACTAGACAAGTGAACACTAGACAAGTGAACACTAGACAACTGAACACAAGACAAGTGAACACTAGACAAGTGAACACAAGACAACTGAACACAAGACAAGTGAACACAAGACAAGTGAACACAAGACAAGTGAACACAAGACAAGTGAACACTAGACAAGTGAACACTAGACAACTGAACACAAGACAAGTGAACACAAGACAACTGAACACAAGACAAGTGAACACAAGACAAGTGAACACAAGACAACTGAACACAAGACAAGTGAACACTAGACAAGTGAACACAAGACAAGTGAACACAAGACAAGTGAACACTAGACAAGTGAACACAAGACAAGTGAACACTAGACAAGTGAACACTAGACAAGTGAACACTAGACAACTGAACACAAGACAAGTGAACACAAGACAAGTGAACACTAGACAAGTGAACACAAGACAAGTGAACACAAGACAACTGAACACAAGACAAGTGAACACTAGACAAGTGAACACTAGACAACTGAACACAAGACAAGTGAACACAAGACAAGTGAACACTAGACAAGTGAACACAAGACAAGTGAACACAAGACAACTGAACACAAGACAACTGAACACAAGACAAGTGAACACAAGACAACTGAACACAAGACAACTGAACACAAGACAACTGAACACAAGACAAGTGAACACAAGACAACTGAACACAAGACAACTGAACACAAGACAACTGAACACAAGACAACTGAACACAAGACAACTGAACACAAGACAAGTGAACACAAGACAAGTGAACACTAGACAAGTGAACACTAGACAAGTGAACACTAGACAACTGAACACAAGACAAGTGAACACAAGACAAGTGAACACAAGACAAGTGAACACTAGACAAGTGAACACAAGACAAGTGAACACTAGACAACTGAACACAAGACAACTGAACACAAGACAACTGAACACAAGACAAGTGAACACAAGACAACTGAACACAAGACAATTGAACACTAGACAACTGAACACAAGACAACTGAACACAAGACAAGTGAACACAAGACAACTGAACACAAGACAACTGAACACAAGACAACTGAACACAAGACAAGTGAACACAAGACAAGTGAACACAAGACAAGTGAACACAAGACAAGTGAACACAAGACAACTGAACACAAGACAACTGAACACAAGACAAGTGAACACAAGACAAGTGAACACTAGACAAGTGAACACTAGACAAGTGAACACTAGACAACTGAACACAAGACAAGTGAACACAAGACAAGTGAACACAAGACAAGTGAACACAAGACAAGTGAACACTAGACAACTGAACACAAGACAACTGAACACAAGACAAGTGAACACAAGACAAGTGAACACAAGACAACTGAACACAAGACAAGTGAACACAAGACAACTGAACACAAGACAAGTGAACACTAGACAACTGAACACAAGACAAGTGAACACTAGACAAGTGAACACAAGACAAGTGAACACAAGACAAGTGAACACTAGACAAGTGAACACACGACAAGTGAACACAAGACAAGTGAACACTAGACAAGTGAACACAAGACAACTGAACACAAGACAACTGAACACAAGACAACTGAACACAAGACAACTGAACACAAGACAACTGAACACAAGACAAGTGAACACTAGACAAGTGAACACAAGACAACTGAACACAAGACAACTGAACACAAGACAACTGAACACAAGACAACTGAACACAAGACAAGTGAACACAAGACAAGTGAACACTAGACAAGTGAACACTAGACAAGTGAACACTAGACAACTGAACACAAGACAACTGAACACAAGACAAGTGAACACAAGACAACTGAACACAAGACAACTGAACACAAGACAAGTGAACACAAGACAAGTGAACACTAGACAACTGAACACAAGACAACTGAACACAAGACAACTGAACACAAGACAAGTGAACACAAGACAACTGAACACAAGACAACTGAACACAAGACAAGTGAACACAAGACAACTGAACACAAGACAACTGAACACAAGACAACTGAACACAAGACAAGTGAACACAAGACAAGTGAACACAAGACAAGTGAACACTAGACAAGTGAACACTAGACAAGTGAACACTAGACAACTGAACACAAGACAACTGAACACAAGACAACTGAACACAAGACAACTGAACACAAGACAACTGAACACAAGACAAGTGAACACAAGACAAGTGAACACAAGACAAGTGAACACTAGACAAGTGAACACTAGACAAGTGAACACTAGACAACTGAACACAAGACAACTGAACACTAGACAACTGAACACTAGACAACTGAACACAAGACAACTGAACACTAGACAACTGAACACAAGACAACTGAACACAAGACAACTGAACACTAGACAACTGAACACAAGACAACTGAACACAAGACAAGTGAACACAAGACAAGTGAACACTAGACAAGTGAACACTAGACAAGTGAACACTAGACAACTGAACACAAGACAAGTGAACACTAGACAACTGAACACAAGACAACTGAACACAAGACAAGTGAACACAAGACAACTGAACACAAGACAAGTGAACACAAGACAAGTGAACACTAGACAACTGAACACAAGACAACTGAACACAAGACAAGTGAACACAAGACAAGTGAACACTAGACAAGTGAACACTAGACAAGTGAACACTAGACAACTGAACACAAGACAAGTGAACACTAGACAACTGAACACAAGACAACTGAACACAAGACAAGTGAACACAAGACAACTGAACACAAGACAACTGAACACAAGACAAGTGAACACTAGACAAGTGAACACTAGACAACTGAACACAAGACAACTGAACACAAGACAAGTGAACACAAGACAACTGAACACAAGACAAGTGAACACAAGACAAGTGAACACTAGACAACTGAACACAAGACAACTGAACACAAGACAAGTGAACACAAGACAAGTGAACACTAGACAAGTGAACACTAGACAAGTGAACACTAGACAACTGAACACAAGACAAGTGAACACTAGACAACTGAACACAAGACAACTGAACACAAGACAAGTGAACACAAGACAACTGAACACAAGACAAGTGAACACAAGACAACTGAACACAAGACAAGTGAACACAAGACAACTGAACACAAGACAAGTGAACACTAGACAAGTGAACACTAGACAACTGAACACAAGACAAGTGAACACAAGACAAGTGAACACTAGACAAGTGAACACTAGACAAGTGAACACTAGACAACTGAACACAAGACAAGTGAACACAAGACAAGTGAACACTAGACAAGTGAACACAAGACAAGTGAACACTAGACAACTGAACACAAGACAAGTGAACACTAGACAAGTGAACACAAGACAAGTGAACACAAGACAAGTGAACACTAGACAAGTGAACACTAGACAACTGAACACAAGACAACCGAACACACGACAAGTGAACATACGGACAAGTGAACACGCAGACAAGTGAACACACTGACAACTGAACCTACAGACAACTGAACATACGACAAGTGAACACTAATATAATAGAAATTGAAAAAGAATATATAATTTTAAAACGTCGAATGTTAAAAAGAAAATTACCGACAGATTTGCTACTGCTAAAACTGAGGTTAAACAAATTTGAAATTTTGTCTCAAAAAGAGCGCTGTAAAGTTTTTTTTAAAGGCTTAAACCAAGAAGAAAGAGAGTTCCAGAAAGCACATCACTAATTGAACAGAAGTGAGTATTTTCTAGGGCGTTTAATAGATTATTCTAACCAACAATGTATTACTTTTGTTCCACTTATGACTTAGATTATGTATAGTATAAGTATATGTAGTTTTGCATGACGATTGAGATGTAGAGTAGAGTCAGTAGAGCCTTAAATATTAATTTAATTAACTCGATTAAACTTAAATCCTTTTAATTTTAAAAACATAAAATAGGCTACCATCTACCATTATCAACTAATATTATTATTAACATTAACGGCATCAGTAATTAGCAATTCAATAGACATAAATTATGACAACCCTTCAGTCTTTAGTTTTAGTCTTTCAAAGAGGGACTTTGGTTAGCATACTTAAATAATTATACTATTATTTATACCAACTGTTTTAATAATATTTGAAATTCTCTTTGTAACACAGGGCTACCACTAAACTCCACTGTTTTTAAGATCAGTCACCAGGTACTAACCTTTAAAATTTAAAAGATTCAGGACCCTACTCACACCGTCACACAGGTACTTAGTTATATTAAGTTATAACAATATTGATACACAAGTCAGTAAGATTATGTTTTTGTTACATGTAATGTAATAAAAATACAATGTAGTTTTAGAATTTCAAATGTAGTGCATTATTATTAACGGCATTAGTAATTAGCAATAGACATAACTTATGAAAAAACCCTTTAGTCTTTCAAAGAGGGACTTTGATTAGCATAATTTAATACTCCTATGCCTATACTATTATTATTTATACTAACTGTGTTAATAATATTTGAAATTCTCTTTGTAACACAGGGCTACCACTAAACTCCACTGTTTTTAAGACCAGTCACCAGGTACTAACCTTTAAAATTTAAAAGATTCAGGACCCTACTCACACCGTCACACAGGTACTTAGTTATATTAAGACATAACAATTTTGATACACAAGTCAGTAAGATTATGTTTTGATTACGATTTTGTTACATGTAATAAAAATAGTTTTATAATTTCAAATGTATATTAAAGTCATATATAATATATTAGAATTAGAATCCTAGTCAATTAGTCATGGTACAATACTATGCTCTATACATGTACCATGGGTTGGCAACCTATGGCACGCGTGCCACACTTGGCACACCAAGCAATTTCAAATGGCATGTAGACTCTTCACTTTTCCTGTATAAACTTGATTATAAATCGATCGACTTGTATAAAATGATATGTGATGTTGGCACCAATGTTCCCTTTAAGCTGTGTGGCCACACATATATCTGACCGACGCACTTTTGAATTAGCATGTGGCAAATTTGGTAAAATGTTGCACATAAAATTGGTGCTGTGCGACTTTGTAAACAAGTTTTGTTTTTTTTTACTTTGCACACGGACCAACGAACCTTAGGCTTAGACTTAGAGGGAGCATTGGTGGGCACTCTGATTAATTAGAAACTTTAAGTTGGCACTCTGATTAATTAGAAACTTTAAGTTGGCACTCTGAATAATTAGAAACTTTAAGTTGGCACTCTGATTAATTAGAAACTTTAAGTTGACACTCTGAATAATTAGAAACTTTAAGTTGGCACTCTGAATAATTAGAAACTTTAAGTTGGCACTCTGATTAATTAGAAACTTTAAGTTGGCACTCTGATTAATTAGAAACTTTAAGTTGGCACTCTGATTAATTAGAAACTTTAAGTTGGCACTCTGATTAATTAGAAACTTTAAGTTGGCACTCTGAATAATTAGAAACTTTAAGTTGGCACTCTGATTAATTAGAAACTTTAAGTTGGCACTCTGATTAATTAGAAACTTTAAGTTGGCACTCTGATTAATTAGAAACTTTAAGTTGGCACTCTGATTAATTAGAAACTTTAAGTTGGCACTCTGATTAATTAGAAACTTTAAGTTGGCACTCTGAATAATTAGAAACTTTAAGTTGGCACTCTGAGTAATTAGAAACTTTAAGTTGGCACTCTGAATAATTAGAAACTTTAAGTTGGCACTCTGATTAATTAGAAACTTTAAGTTGGCACTCTGAGTAATTAGAAACTTTAAGTTGGCACTCTGAATAATTAGAAACTTTAAGTTGGCACTCTGATTAATTAGAAACTTTAAGTTGGCACTCTGAATAATTAGAAACTTTAAGTTGGCACTCTGATTAATTAGAAACTTTAAGTTGGCACTCTGATTAATTAGAAACTTTAAGTTGGCACTCTGATTAATTAGAAACTTTAAGTTGGCACTCTGATTAATTAGAAACTTTAAGTTGGCACTCTGAATAATTAGAATTAGAAACTTTAAGTTATCACACAGTTAGTAAAATGTTGCTGAACCCTGCTCTATACAATGTACTGATATTATTATTATTAATTATCATAAGAGTAACTATGATATTACTATACTTATGTTTTTAACATTAACATTTAGAATCCATCTATACACATAATGCTTACTGGCTTTAAACCCAATCTTAGAGCTGGACACTTGAAACTTTGGGTGTTATTGTCATTTTCAAATGTACCTACCTGTAATTCTTTGGTTGTCCTATCAAATTTGTAATTTATTATTTTTGCACAGTTTTTAAGCATTATATTTTTATTTAAGTCCCAATTAATAAACTCCAGAAAATAAAGAAAATGTGGTCAAATATGTAACATATTTAAGTCATAACTAAAGATAACCAATTTAACATAAAATATTTATTTTTGTCTTTTCCAGCTTTCCTAAATGGCTTTGGAGTTTTCAGAGAGTCAGCGTGGACATATGGTGTTGGTTTACAAAGGTTTTGAATATATTAAATTGAAAGAAGATAAAAATAGTGATGTGATCACTTGGAGATGTAGACAGTATCACACCAGGACCAATCATTGCAAGGCTTTCATTAAAACTAATAAAAATGATGTTATTGTAGAGCCAACCTCACACACTCATGATTCTTGTCCTCAAAAAGCCAAAGCTAATATTGCAGTAAGCCAAATGAAGACTGGCATTAAGTGTGTTGGAGCGACATCAAAAAATGTTATTGGAAGTGTTCTGATAAATGTTAGCAATGATGTCCTCCAGCACATACCTAAACAATCATCTCTATCAAGAACTTTAATGAGACATAGAGAAGAGTCACATTTTCCTATACCAACTACCACAATCTTTGACATTCCAGAAAAATATATTCATTTAGTACTTTATGACTCTGGAAAAAATGATCCTCATAGAATTATAGCCATTGGAAACATTGATTTATTGCTGGAATTGAATAAGGGTGAAATCTATGGCGATGGCACATTTGATAAGGCGCCCTCATTATTTTATCAACTATACACATGGCATGCAAAAGTTGGTAATTCTTACCCTCCATGCATTTATTTTCTTTTGCAGAAAAAAAATATACAAACATACACAAACATGTGCCAAATTTTAAAACAACTTTTGCCAAACTTAACCCCTCAAAAGGTGTTGGTAGATTTTGAAAAGGCGTGCATTTCTGCAGTTCATTCAAATTTCCCTAATGCAGAAGTTAAGGGTTGCTATTTTCACTTGTGCCAGAGCTTAATTAGAAAAATTTGTAGTGTTGGCCTTAAATCTGATTTTGAATCTGATATTGAACTTAAATTAAAGCTTAAATCTTTAACAGCCTTAGCCTTTGTACCAATAAATGATGTAAGACAAATGTTTGATAACCTTGCTGCTACATTCCCAGATGATGAAAGATATAATGAAGTTTTAACCTATTTCTTTTCAACTTACATTGAAGGTGCAATTGGTAGAGAGCCACTATTTCCCATTAAACTTTGGAACCATTATGATGCTGCAATAGAAAGTTCACCGAAAACTACAAATTGCTGCGAAGGTTTTCATAATGGCTTAAATGCACTGTTTCATTGCAGTCATCCTAGTATCTGGAGCTTATTTGATGGTCTTGAAAAAGATATTTCTTTTCATAGGCTTACTTTGGCAAAAGCGCTAATGGGACAACCAGAAAAAAAAAGAGGAAATATGCTCAGTTAGATGAGCAGGTGGCCTTAGCAGTACAGGGTTATGCAAATAATCTTGATAAGTTAGCTTACTTACGCAGAATGGCTAATCTACAATAAAGGGAAATTATATTTCTGAAAAATTTTCTTTTAGAAATAAATTGTATAAATTTTGTTTTGTATTTTCATGCTGGTGAAATGAATGAACTTTTAACATTTATTTTATTTTCTTTGTGTTGTATTTTCAAGTGTTATTCTAAAAAAAATGAATAACAATGTAAGGACTAACAAATATTGGATATTGTATAAATAATTATAATGCATTTTTTACTGTATTAAATCATTTTCATTGCAAAAACAGACATTTTGTTTTATATAATATCATAAAGTTAATAAACATACTGGTTTTCTATTTAACATTTTGCATTCAGACTGTTATTTTTTAATTTTAGAATTTAGTAATTTATTTGTATGTAAAATAAAAGTTAGTGTTAATGACTATACTATATAATTTTAATAACGTTATATCAGATGTCTTTGCCACATTTTAAGTTAAATAAAACAATTTCCTGATCTTACATTTACTCCAACTGGAATTGAATTTGTTGCTGGATAAATCTATTTGATAATAGTATTGTGCACTGATCTGTCTCCTTCAGTTATATGCCTTTATTCTTTAATTATTATTCTGAACAAAAAACTAAAAATAGTATTGATAAAAAATGGCAGCATATTAATTGAATTTACAATAATGTTGCTACAATTGGTTTAATTAAATCTCACACAATTGCTCAAAAAGGTTTTGAATTTTTTAAATGAAGTTAAAAGTAGGCTTATCTGCTATGAATATTGACAACAACCAATTACATACATAAAATTAAATAATTCAATAATGCAACTCCACTTTTGATCAAGATTTGATTCATCAAGACAATATCTACAAGTTGAGATAGATACTATAATGTAGTATCAATTGCGCCATGTTCCATTCACCCTGTTACTCTAAATTTATAACATAGTAGGAGCTTTGAGTTTAGATAGTATATTAACAGTGAAGATAAACAAAGAATAATAATAATGTTTCCTGGTTTAATTAAATGACATTATCAGTCTAATTGGTTTCTCTATCAAGCATTGTCTTAAAAGTCACTACACTTGTGTATCCAGTTCTACTGAAAATTAAAACTAAAGTTTAAAGACATCTCTGCTGCACTTAAAAATATTTTGTAATGTGATTTTTAACAGTAAAAAAAATTAATAATAGGAAAATCTTTCATTTTAATTTATATACATCATATAAATATTACTAACGTAGTACTGGGCTAACAACCAATGAGACTATATTTATTAGGTCTATAGTCTATACCATTGATGGCTAACCTATGTCACAGACGGCACGCAGAGCCTTATCAGCCGGCACGCAACTAAATTAATAATTCCTTTCAAGTATAAGTGTCAGTACAATTGTATATTATATAACTTTTTAAAAAAAATCACAACATAAATAATAAATAGCAACATTAAATGACAAAATATTTACTAGGAATAAATAGTTTATTTTGTGTGCGACTGTAAAGAAATTTATTTAATTAGTAATGAGTTCAGAATGATTATTTAAATAAATGAAATTAAATTTAAATTAATTTACAAAAATTATTACTTAAGTAGTATTACTAGTATTAGTAATTTCAAAGTGTGAAAGAAAAAAAATAAAGCTAATTCAACTAAACTTAAGACAATTATTAAACAACCATAGACAAGCGACGCTTAGGTCGCAATAATCTTCTGTATGAAGGAACGTCTGTAACATATAATAAGATAAGTTATTTAAACTAAAATTATTAATAATTCAAGATTTTATAATTAACTTTTCGCAATTTATCTGTACTGTAAGCGAACAACACAGTTTTAGATTAGGAATAGTACTACTAAACGTTTCGAATTATTACTTATTCAGTATCTTTTCTATTAGTTTTGTGTTCACTTGTCCTATGTTCACTTGTCTATTGGTTCAGTTGTCAGTGTGGTCACTTGTCCGTGTGTTCACTTGTCTGCGTGTTCGGTTGTCTAGTGTTCGGTTGTCGAGTGTTCAGTTGTCTTGTGTTCGGTTGTCGTGTGTTCACTTGTCGAGTGTTCAGTTGTCTGGGAACCAAAAAATATTACTATTTAAAAGATTATTTTTATCCACGCAAAAATATCTGGGAGTTTGTATCAATTTGTTGTTGTAATAATTGATTATTTAAAAGTTTAAAATCATTTGAATATTGAAAGCGCTGTAAATAAATACTTTAAAATATTGAACAAAATGAACAGAAGCATTTTAAGAAGAAAAGTATTTTTAGAAAATGTGTTAACACGAGACGAGACGAACATATTGTGGGGATGTCTTTGCTATTAACGTCTATCGCCAAACTAAACTCTGACATCAAAATTGTTGAACATAATTGAGAGTTCTTGAAACAAGTCTGTGAACACATTTGTTATTGTTTAGTTTTCCTCTCACATGTAAAAAGTTCCCAGGGAAAATCTTTTACTTTTCTGATCCCCACGCACTTTTAGGGAACTGACATTAACGCTTTGCAAATGCCAAAGAAATGACGTGCGTGAAAAGTCAAAGACTCAAAAAGTAGTCAAATTGACAGATCTTTAGTCCGTTTTTCGTTTAACCAGGAATGAAACCAAAACGTACCTTCACGCCATAGCAGTACGACAAAATCCCTCTCGAGTGTCCGTGACCTAGGCGATGTCACTGGAAGTCTCGCAGAGTCTGAACTGAACGTGATGAGCCATTACGTCATCGCTTGGCATTCAGTCGAGGAATACATGGAACACCCAAGACACGAACTGAGGCAGCCTAGTTTGCTCGCCGCTGAGTTATTAAAAGTTTGAGTAATGAACAGTGGCTTTAGGAGATGCAAAATTGACATTCTCACAGAGATGGTGAAAGTTTGAGTAATGGACAATGGCTTTAGGAGACGCAAAATTGCCATTATCACAACGCTAAATAAGATGAGGGACTGACTTATTCACGTTGTAATCAACCAGTCGCATCACAAAATTACACATTTAACTTTTGACAACTTATAAAATAATTCCCCACAAATTAGTGTTTCCGTGACAAAGTTTCATTTTATTGCAATGCTAAATCCAAGCCCTTTGGAGGAATTTTGTCTTTTGATATTGGCAGTGTCCATGGGGAAGAATGCTCACAAATAAAAGTTTACACGGCCAATGACCCAACTTTGGGGTAAGTGCTGACCATCACTCTGAAAATACAATGTGATAACTCTCTATGTAGGTATTTAGTTGAACATTGACAAATTTCCATATCACATGTCTTCATCAGGTGAGTTCAACACCCGCTAATGACACGATTTTTTAAAACTGCTTGTGGCGTAAGTTATTTAATGGAAAAGTTTACCCTGATAACCATCTCAATGGAGCTGCAGAAGAACTTGGCTGTTTTTGTGTGAAGTCAATTCAAAGTTGAGACCAAATATTGGAAACCATATCTACAGTACTGGCTTTAAAAGAAAACATTGTCTCATATTTCGCACACGTGGAATGTTATCATAAAATGTCATGTCATTAAATGTCATGTTGTTAAATATCAGGTCACTGTCAGGCCACCTTCATTTAAAGACATTATAAAAAAAAACTCCAACAAAACAAAATATTAAACGATTCCTTAGTTTATTTAAATTATTAGTTTGTAATGTATCCCTTCCTCACAGTTCTAGGCATTCGTTTGTTTACTTTGTGAACGACTGGATTCACCACGCTTCAAAAACACTTGCAAAAACTTGAGAACAGACGACGTAACACTCATGATTTTCCCTAACAGCACAACACAAGAAAACATGGTGTACCCCGGACGTTCATTCTTCGAAGAGAATTAGCCGGATGGACGGAGATCAGTGTACCTTATCGCCTGTCCGCCGAGACCAGATCTCATTGACAAAATGAACGTCTTCAGCATATCTCTTACCAAGTCAAAGCACATCTCTTACCAAGTCACATCACATCTGTTACCAAGTCACAGCACATCAGTTACCAAGTCACAGCACATCTGTTACCAAGTCACAGCACATCTGTTACCAAGTCACAGCACATCTGTTACCAAGTCACAACCAGCGATTCTTTCATCATCAGAGCAATGTGAAGATGTGTGTCGCTGCTCTCCCTCTAACCAGGTGCATTGGAAAATGGCTGCGAAAAGAATATTGAAAAAGAAAATTATTTATTTTAAACTCATCCATTTGTCATATCTCCACGCCTCAGTCGTCTGATGGAAGGAAGAAAGAAGTCAAAGACAGCGGACGTGAAGACGATTTCGGCATCAATTTCAGTTAAAAGCAGACGTCATTTGTCGACCAATTTCCATCTTACCGAAGATTTGCCGTTCGCTGTTGATTTACACTTAGCGCAAAGTTTTGTCGAACCTGTTAGCGAATCCAACCGTCATCAGGTCAGCAATCATCGTGAAAGTGAAGCACTGCTAGACGTGAAAATGTTTGTCAACGAAGGTAAACACTTCTCAAGTACGAATGAAGCGTTTAGCTCGAGGCTTTGAAAACGCATCTAAATGTACTTTTGCCGTCCCCACGCAAATTTCAAATTAAAATTATCAAAGGAAATGAAAATAATAGTTGTATAACTCTCAGATTCTAGAAGAACCCCTGGGACCCTGAGGGACAGTAGGATATGGGGCTGATTTGTGCTGGAGAATATTGTAATTCTTAGAAATCTAAATAGACGTACGTAAAGTTAGAACCAAAAAGTTGAGTCATTTAGCTACCAGTACAGTTGAGTCATTTAGCTACCAGTACAGTTGAGTCATTTAGCTACCAGTACAGTTGAGTCATTTAGCTACCAGTACAGTTGAGTCATTTAGCTACCAGTACAGTTGAGTCATTTAGCTACCAGTACAGTTGAGTCATTTAGCTACCAGTACAGTTGAGTCATTTAGCTACCAGTACAGTTGAGTCATTTAGCTACCAGTACAGTTGAAATCATTTAGCTACCAGTACAGTTGAAATCATTTAGCTACCAGTACAGTTGAAATCATTTAGCTACCAGTACAGTTGAAATCATTTAGCTACCAGTACAGTTGAAATCATTTAGCTACCAGTACAGTTGAAATCATTTAGCTACCAGTACAGTTGAGATCAATTAGCTACCAGTACAGTTGAAATCATTTAGCTACCAGTACAGTTGAAATAAATTAGCTACCAGTGCAGTTGAAATCTATTAGCTGCCAGTGCAGTTGAAATCTATTAGCTACCAGTACAGTTGAGATCAATTAGCTACCAGTGCAGTTGAAATAAATTATCTACCAGTACAGTTGAAATCAATTATCTACCAGTACAATTGAAATAATTATCTACCAGTACAGTTGAGATCAATTAGCTACCAGTGCAGTTGAAATCTATTAGCTGCCGGTACAGTTAGAACCAAATAGCTACCTGCACGGTTGAAAGGAATTAGCTGCTTAAACCAGAGAGCAAGCGGTACAATTTTTAGAGATATCCAATTATGTTTTCGATTAAATTTAAGATGAGAAACATTTTCTGGAGAATGTTTTAAAATAATATTACATCTTTTTTTAAAATTTAAAGTAAAAATCCTCAGAAGCTTTGATTTATCTTTGTGATTTTATTTCCCATTTCTTATAGATGTCGTAAAACGTATCATGTATGCATGTGCTTGAAATAACTCAGTAAACAATAGTTATAAGAGGAAGTAGAAACTAGGTTTTTTTTGGACTAATTTTTCTGGTCAAAAGTCCAAGTAACTTATACTTGTTTGATAAATACGAAATATTAAACTTCCTGAAATGTACACAAAGTATTTTATAATTATAAATCCTCAAATCCTCTTTTTATATCGTTCCCTTTACCAAAATTAAAATATAAGCAGCTAAAACAATGACGTCATATAATATTTTTTTACGGCGAGAATCTTTAATTTATAATTATTTTGCACACCACCTGATGCACACATTCTTTTAAAATATTAGCTCAAACTCTTCGGTCATAGCGTTACGGTTCCCTCCAGCCAGCCAGCCAGTCAGTGACTTGGACACCAACTACAGCACGAAAGAATGGACACCAACTACAGCACGAAAGAATGGACACCAACTACAGCACGAAAGAATGGACACCAACTACAGCACGAAAGAATGGACACCAACTACAGCACGAAAGAATGGACACCAACTACAGCACGAAAGAATGGACACCAACTACAGCACGAAAGAATGGACACCAACTACAGCACGAAACAATGGACAATAACTACAGCACGAAAGAATGGACACCAACTACAGCAGGAAAGAATGGACACCAACTACAGCACGAAAGAATGGACACCAACTACAGCACGAAACAATGGACAATAACTACAGCACGAAAGAATGGACACCAACTACAGCACGAAAGAATGGACACCAACTACAGCCGTTTGCAAAACAGGGGTGGAAAGAACGGGCACAAACAAACATTTTTAAAAATTAAAAAAATTATGTTTCCGCTGAGGCTTGAACCCAGTACCTCCATCATGTAAGGCGGACGTGATAACTACTGCACTATCAACAACATGTTATTCTGTTAAGGAACAACGCAAGTAAACGCAAGTAAACGCAAGAAGCATTGTTCGTCTCGAAACATGCCCACCCTCTTTAGAACCCACTTCACTTGATTGGTCGATTCCAACGAGGGTAATTTGGCATGCTCATTTGCACACTATTCGCTATTGATATTGTTCTGGTGAATTATATATATATATATATATATATATATATATATATATATATATATATATATATATATATATATATATATATGTGTTAGGGCTGAGGAAATTAACGATTAATTTCTCGATTAATGGTTAAAATTTGTATCGATTAAAATTATTTTAATCGATAAAAATTCGATTAAAATTAAAGAAAATATTCATAATATTTTTATAAAATTTTATTAATAAATAATTAACTATTAATAATTAATAATAATTTACGTATATTTTTTTACGTACAAACTTCTCCGCGTAATATTATAATTTATTTTATTACTTTATGTGGACCAGCAGACGTCAACTAAAAAATGGCTGACAGCATCAGCGCAGTTAAATTTAAACATATTACTAGCAAATATTTTGTTTTTAAGCTAACTGCGGATGGCAAAGTCGAAGATGGTGAAAAAGTTTACTGTGATCACTATTCACTGCCATAAACAAATCTCTTTTAAAGGATCAAATACATCGCTGACGTACCACCTTCAGCACAAAACATCCGATCAAGTATCAACACATTGTCATAAAATTTAGTTCAAAATATTCTTAATTTTCAATGTCCGTGACAAATGTTCAGTTTAATGACGTCATAAATTTCTATTTTTGGCTTTAATCGAAATTATCGATTAATTAATTGATAATTTTTCAAAAGTTAACGATAAAATTTAAATTATTCGATAACAGCCCTAATCATATATTATATATTTACGCTCAATTATCGATGATGCCTATCGCTGAGGGACATCACTCTGCTTTTTTAAAATTTTGCGTTGTAAGCATTGCTGATTGACTCAAATAGTTATTTTTTGGTGCAATAATTTGGTGCGCTGCTTTCTAAAATTAGTTTAAAAATCGTGTGGTGATTAGCACTGTAAAAATTATCATATAAATGCTTTGTTTAATTTTCAGGAATATTTCGTATTTATCATACAAGGATAAGTTACTTGGGCTTTTGACCAACCTCTATTTTTAAAATAATTTGTGTACATTTAAGGTAGTTTACTATTAAGTATCTATCATACAAGGACAAGTTTGTTAGGCTTTTGAAAAAAAAGGGCGCCGTAGTCGCCCTAAATAAAAGTGGGCGCCGCAGTACAACCTATATTATATACATACTTTGTGTACATTTCAGGAATATTTCGTAATTATCATTTAAGGATAAGTTACTTGGGCTTTTGACATAAAAAATAAAAACTATTATAAAATACTTTGTGTACGTTTAAGAAATTTTACGATTACGTATTTATCATACAAGGACAAGTTAGTTGGGCTTTTGAAAAAGGTGGGCGCCCTAGGCGCCCTTAAAAAGGGGGGGGGCGCCGCAGGCGCCACGTCGCCGCATCATAAATTAGTATATATATATACATATATAATATCTAATATTATATTAAAACAGTTGAATCATAAGTTTAACAATGGTTTATTTTTTTAATACCCTTCATTAAGTTTAAATGGACGTAGTAGACCATATACAAGAAGACGAGATTTCTGTTAAACTTTCGAAGCCCAACATCCTAGACACTCAATAAAATCTAATTTCAAAACATCATCCAATCAGTTTTATGCGGAATAACTTTTATTTCTAGAGAACTGTTTCCTCTCGATCAAATTATTATTTAGCTTTTACTTGCAGAACGTAAATCTTTTAAAATCTGCTTCTGTAAGATTACTCCACTCAGTACAGTGGAAGTTCACACTCCGCCACCTTAAGGTTTGTATCGCGGCAGTAAACAATCATGGAGTTCATTAGCCAAGCTGTAAATATCGCTAACACTTTCTATCAGAACACGCTGCATTTCATCTTGCAAAGCCGCAATTCAAGATTTGTTTCGTTTTATCTACCCCCCCCCCACCCCCGCTTAGACTTCTCCGTTCTGTCCATCATTATAATCGGCCACACCCTGTTGTTCCAACTAAAGTTCTATTTTTAACACAGCTCATGATTGCACTGGCCGCATGAGAGGCCAGATGACATCAAGGGGTCAAGCTAAGATCAGAAGCCAGTCTTGTCCTGTGGAATATATTTCAGCTTCATTGAAATACCGTTGTGCCTCACCAAAGTCTGAGCAGTTACAGTTTATACGTAACAAAGTCCCACCGCTTACATCTCACCAAAGTCTGAGCAGTTACAGTTTTAGTATCACGCTTACACAAAGTCGAGTTACCAGTCGCTTACATCTCACCAAAGTCTGAGCAGTTACAGTTTATACGTAACAATGTCCCACTGTCGATCATGCTGTAAATATATCGATATCTATTAGGGGTGTACCGTATTTCGGCTCCGGAAAATCCGGAATCCGGCAATTTTTACAAATCCTGCTCCCGCTCTGGCAGAATTTCTTTTCATAAATCTGGCCAAATTTGCTGGTTTTCAAAAATTTGAATCCGGTACAACCCTAAAGTCTATACGACCATTTTTCACTCTCACCAGCACTGGTACGATTAATAAGCATTATATTTTACAAGTATTTAAAATTGTCCCACTTTATGGATAACGCCCTAATGCCAACATATTTTAGTATTACGTTTCTTAGCAGCTCATTGTGTTGTTAAAGTTATTACAATATAAATGTAAAAATTCGTGGGAGCCATCATCTAAATAATCTCACACCAAAACGGTTTAAACAAATTGTGTGATTGCGTCATTAGTTTCTAAATATTGCACACACTTCTTTTCCTTGTCGTCTATGAATACATCGCTAATGGCGTTCAATATTCTTTTACATAATCAAAGACATTCTGTCTATTTACAATAATCGCCATTCGTTCATTTATTATTATTATTAATATTATTACATTTTTCCACATAAATATTGCGTGTCAGCAGCGATGATGTCTTTAGTTTTCCCCATGCCGACTCCTTTGATCTCTGCAGACAAGCGCGACTCCCGTATTTAGATATCAGTAATTTTGACAGACGTAGCTGAAATACCTTGAGAATAAAACGTATTATTTATCTTGTGCAGCAAATTATATGTCTGATCTTCTTTCAACTACTCCTTTTTTTCAAAAATGGGTATTTTTTCTTATGAGGTTTTTAATATTCGGACTAGGGCTGGTATTGATTTTAAAATAAATAAAGGTAAAAATGATTTTTACAAACCACGTTTTTATAAGTGGACTAAAAAGAAGAAAATAATTTAAAACTTATAAGTACAAGTACTTCGATTTAATATGACTAAAAACGTGGGTCGGGCGCTTATAAGGTTTAACATAGGCGGTTCACTCATTTTCTCACTTATAGATCTCTCTTTTGCCTTCTAAATTAGAAATCTTTAATTTTTATACCAAAAACCTTAGTTCCGCTATGCAAGAAATAAGAAAGAAAAACCTTTTTGTTTGCGTATGCACTTCTAATAAATAATAATAATACGAGGGAAAAGTATGTAAGTAACAAAATGTATAAATTATTAATAAATGTGGAAAAAAATATTAGAAGCATCCTCTTAAATTTTAATCGAATTTTAAGCGATCAAATTAATTTTAATTGATTAAATTTTTAACGATTAATCGATTAATTAATCGTTAATTTCCGCAGCCCTAATTTGCAACACACAACCCCCCCCCCAAAAAAAAACAAACAACAACCAACAACAACAACAACACAAAAAAAAACTGTCATTGCGAGAATTCCTTTACTTTCGTATCCCGACTTGATTTCAAGAAAAAACTAAACCTTGTTTTGTCAGTCGATGGATACATTTTTGAACATCATGACATCCTAAACAACGAAAAAAGTGATGTTTCCAAAGACGGTAAACCTTCTTTTCGACCTCTTCTGCTATTGCACATCGACCTAAAATAACATCACTTCCTTCAGACTAGTCACGTGGTCGTAACAACCATCACGTCTGCTTTCAACGTCTTTTCTCGTCTGTTATAGACGCTCCTTCTAAACAGAATATTATTGGGTCCTACGCTTATCCATGGTTTATGTCTAGTCTTGCATTTTTATTATAGTTTTAAATGTTGACAGAGTGTTGGTTCTCCTGTTTTTCTCAAATAACCCACATCACGTTCGAATTCTGGACAGGCATAACGAGACTTTGTACGTGTTTGTTCTTGCATACGGAATAAGGAAAGTGTTTTTATCCTTATATCTGAGTCTTTATCGTTTTTTTACCTTTTATGGGAGGACAACAGTGTCAAAATGATTGATGTCGTCTGCAATCTGTCATTAGCCGCTTTCTGTTGGTCACATTTAGAGCCGTCCCCCCTGACATCCAGTTGCAGCTAATTGACCCTCTTGTCCATCGACTTGTCGTAAACGGACGCAAATTCTCATTTTGTTGTTATTCTCAAGCATTGCTACTTTGCCCCCTGTCGCCAAAGGGAGCTCCCAATGAGGTCGTTGCTCCTTTAGTTTATAAATAATGCATGATGAATTTTGGATTTGTCATTTGACAGTGTGAACAGCAGCAAATAAAATTTCTTAGAGCGGCGCTTCTCAAACTTTTACGTATGGCGGACCGGCAGGAATTTGTCCAATTGCACCATGGGGTAGTGCACTATTTTCCTGTACTGACGTGATAGCAAAATGAGTCACAAATGGCTAAAAGCTCTTCAAGACTATGCAAACATTTGACGTGTTTTATGCTAGACTAGCGTATCACCCGTCAAAAATGACGCAAGTTTTCAAAATAAATACACATCAGATAAAAAAATAACGTAATACAGAACTTTTATTTATATTTTATTTGTTCATTTATTGTCATATTGAACAATTTTATGCGGAACGTTCGAAAGTGTTATTTTTGGTGCAGCACTATAAAACAAAATTGATCGCAGCGCCACCTAACAGCATTACAAACTTCGCAGCGCCACCTAGTTAGATCCATACATACAGACAAACGGTAATTATGTATATTGATGTCACAGAATGTTATTTAAAAAGAATAAACTTAAGCCTTCATTGCTTAATTATCATGTACGGTCGTCTTCATTTTTTGTGTGTTGAAAATGGCAGCCATCGTTTTTGTTTCAAATCTTTTTTTAAATTGATAGTAATTTAATAAATGTATATCCCCACTGAAATCTATGTTTTTATTAAAGAGAACGTAAAAAAGTTATATAAAAAGTCATGCATATTTAATTTAAAAAATAATTTAGTAACTATAGTAAGTACATGTGTAAGTTTATGCTCAAAGTTTAACTTAAACTAGCGGGTTGAGCCTGTTTATTTGTTGTAAGTTTATCAAGTCGTGGCTCGATTGAGGACAATTCTACTCGCAATGGAGAACGAACATCCATACTGTTCCTGTACTTTGTCTTAAAAAGGCTCATTGTTGAAAAACCAGTCCCAGATATGTAAGAGGAAGGAAATGGAAGAGGAGCCATGAGCGCTATTTCGGCAAGTGAATTCAAAAGGAAGCAAAAGAGGTCAAAGTTCCGAAATTCATTTTTAAAACTTCACCCGCAGCCAACACTCCAGCAAGTTATCTTCCAATTACAGACAAGTCAACATTCGAGGCAATCAATGGATTGCGTATCCACCCAGTACCTTTCCGTTGATCATCTTCTGTTGGAAAGTAGAACTCAAAACTGTCAATTAATTTGTTCAATTACTCAGTGATGACTTTTTGTAAAGATGGAACATCAAGCTCTTCATCTGCACTACCGATAGTCACTGCCAAATTTTGTAACATCGAAACAATCTGCTGACACTCGACTCTTCCATGCTGTTAGCTTGCGTTTCTGTCCATCTATCTTTTCTGTCATTGTAATAATGAAGCCATCCTTCCTAGCATAGAAATATTGGGCTCATCAAAAATGGCAAAGATATCAGCCAAATAAGCCAACTGGGCTATGGCAAAGATATCAGCCAAATAAGCCAACTGGGCTATGGCAAAGATATCAGCCAAATAAGCCAACTGGGCTATGGCAAAGATATCAGCCAAATAAGCCAACTGGGCTGTTCAATTTACATTCCAAAATGTTCGAGGAAAATCTGTCTTGTTCTCCTGTAGAAACTGGTCGAGCTCTCTTCGCAATTCAAAAACTCTTGACAGAACTTTGTCTCGAGACAACCAACGCACATCAGCATACAGCAAGTTTTTGTTCTGCACCCATTGCCTAACATAATGCAGCAAATAATCTCGAATTTAAAGCATTTGTCTGGAGGTAGTTTACAATATTTTACTAATTTGCTGTCCACGTTGTCTAGTTCTGTTGACATTTGCTTGGTGGCTAAACTTTCACGGTGATTATTAAAACAGTGGGTTAACTTGCATTCTGGCGCTAATTCTATAATCTTTTTGACAACCCCAGAATGCCCCCCAGACATAGTCGCAGCGCCATCTGTACACACACCAACAAAATATTTAAATTATATCCGACATCTGGCAACAATGTAATCGTGAATGGACTTAAATATTTCAGAACTATTTGGTAATGAAGTAGAACATGAATAATCTTCCTTCAAGTCATCATGAGTCATCCTTATAACATAATATACTGAAATCAAAACGACGCGGTATGACAATGTTATACATTCTCTTAATGGTTCTCAAACTTAATGAAAACTTAAGGATTATGATTAGGTTTCTTTTTCATTTCTCTAAAAATTCATCGGACCTTCAGCTGATGGTCCGTGGACCACCACTTTGAGAAACACTGTCTTATAGGAACTTGTACATGTAAAATGATGATCATGAAAGTAAGGAAACTATGGCAATGTGTCTTAAGATTCTTAGTTTAAAAGAGTTTCATTTTAATATTTTTTTATGTTTCTATTGGTAGTATCTTAAACAATAATAATAAAAATAATAATAGTAGTAATAATAGTAATATTTAAAATAATAAAACATGATTTTACTATAACATTAACAAACAAACATAATATAATTCTTTTGTTCAATTATTATTATAGTTATATCATCATAATGATCACTATGACACAGACTTTGAAAGCTATAATCTTAAGTTCATTCCCCTACTCAAACACAACTAAAAGCCAATTTAAAAAAAGTATTCATATGGATTTTTAAAACTAATTCCTAAAAGATATTTACGGCAGATGAGATTATATAATTTCATTTCATTCAATCACAATATTTAAATCCGATCCAATTTCATTCCTAAAAATAAAAAAATGGTTTTGGTTTCTCTTTTAAAAAAAAAGAATATACCGTATATGCTGGATCTATAGCCCGTTCGTTCATAGGTCGACCCCCCCCCCACACACACACACACTTTTGGAAGGGGAAGGTATTAAAAGTGTATAACCCAATCGAAAGCCGACGCCCCAAAAATAATAGGACAGCTTTAAAAAAATGGTACATATTTTTTTTAAACTACATGCTAAAACGCTCATTATGATTGTTTACTTTGTACTGCCTATCTTTGTCTTTCTGCTCTTTGTTAAGCAAGAGTTACCGGTATTTAAAAAAAAATTATTATTTGGTAAACAGTGACGCAAGGGCGTACATTAAAATCAGTGGTTGAAAACAAAATTTGTAAAACAATTTATTAAAACGTTCACAAAAATAAATAAAATGATAAATAAGGTAATTGCTGATCTTTAATAATATATTATAGCTTCTGATAGAGCAGTCGAATCTTGTAGAATGTAGAAAGGGACATTGATAATCTACAATAACAAAACCGATATTCAATATCCATGCAGAAATCACCTATGACCCGCTCATAAGCCGACCCCCCCCCCACTTTTCCCCCTAGATTTTGTCCAAAAAAGGTCGGCTTGCGAACGAGTATATATACGGTATTATATTTTTTAAAAATTCTTAATTTTTTTTTCAAGATAGTTTTAACTTTACGAGTAGCGAAAATATGTCGTCCAATCGAATGTGGATTGATCAAATAAGAGATTAAAAAAACTTGAAATTTTGTTGCAGACCACAATCTCTGAAAGTTGAAGGGCTAGAGGATTATGGGATTTAATCTGCCGAAACTCAGAGTTACAAAAAGAACGTATTCGTGCACCAACTTCAACCAAATTGATAAATAATAATATTGTACGTTTATGGTAGTTTGGGGGGAGGGTGGGTAAACGCCAGAACACGCATCACTCATGTATATGTAAGCAACAACATCTCATAACTCATGAACAAATGCGCTTGTATGAGACTATTCTGTGGGCCACATGCAAGTTAAGCGTTCAGAGGAAGCCTCAGACACAAATTGTTTACATTGGAAAAGGACTTGAGGATTTCACTTGAAGATTTGACTTGAAGATTTGACTTGAAGATTTGACTTGAATATTTGACTGGAAGATTTGACTTGAAGATTTGACTTGAAGATTTGACTTGAAGATTTGACTTGAAGATTTGACTTGAAGATTTGACTTGAAGATTTGTAAATAAATTGAGGATCAAGTGTGTAACACCCAAGCACCGTTTAAGGATTTGAATTGAGTTTTTCATGCACTCGGGACTTTTATTTACAAGAATGACGTTTCTACATCTTAAGTAATCTTGTTAAAATATAGCTGAGACTTATTAAAAAAACACTTTAGTACGGGGATGTAAGCAATAGCAGACGGCTACATTGAGTTACATAGAGATAAACTAAAAATGCATTTATTTAATTACGGTAAATTAGATCGATCTGAAATTTTGATTTAATGCATTGTTCGGTGGCACGAGTCTATGTGCAAAATTTCAGCTCGATAGCATTATGACGTTTGTTTTTCCGCCCGACCTCGAGCCACGACAGACAGAGAGACAAGACAGTGAAGCTAATATAAGGGATTTAAAAATGTTGTTCCATATAATACGCACTGCAAAACTCTAGCACAAAAATTAACATGCTACGTAGAGATACATAGAGATAATCTAAAAATTCATTATTTAATTTCAGTTCATTTGATTCATCTAAAATTTTCATAGACCGTTTTGATCGTCGGCACGAGTCTGCCTTCAAATTTTCAGCTCGCTAGCATATAGGGAAGTGGGCTAAAAATCTATTAAAAGTTTTTTCGTCAATCGAGCAATCAACCAGACTCCACGAGTTAATATAAAAGATTTAAAAAGTATAATTGACAGCTTTTTCTGTTAAAACGGGCCGGCATATAGATAAAAATACAAATGATTCTTTAGAACTCTTTCTAGAGCAAGTTAGAAATACTTGAACTCAGTGAGATATAATTTTAAATAATATACACAAACTTATTACTTTAAATTTGCGTTTCGCAATTAGAATACATAGTTTTTTTTTGTTATTGAACTATTGCAATATGTGCACTTAGAAAACATAGTTTTTTTGTTATTGAACTATTGCCATATGTGCACTTAGAAAACATGGACGTTATTATACACAAAATTTAATTATCGCTTCATGGAGCCCAAGCCATAGATCGCGATAATAACTCGTCGTTCACACAAGCAAAAGCTCTGCTGTTATCTTGATGAGAAAATCAAATTTTTTACGTTAGTCTAATCAGCGATCGGAGAGATATCACATGAAAAGTTTAAGACTCTCGATATTGAAATACTAGACTTTCGACGCACTCTCTTCTGCTGTTTAAATCAGTGCACATTAGGAGGTACACATATCTCAAAAATCATTAAATTTTGTTACTGCACCATAGTTGTTACATTGTCTATGTGTCTGAACGTGTATGTCTGTAAGATCGTAAGAGCTCAGAGTTATTCGCGAACCTCTTCGATCTCCTAATCGATCACTATTTGCGAAGCTCTGCCAGTGTCCAGGTTTATCATTAGACTTAACCACACTGCTGGTGGGTCAGCAGGGACTTCTCTCTGACAGCCGGGTAGCTTCACCCGTGCACATTCTGAGCTCTCTTTCATAATGTCCGTCTAAGTCGATTAGCGTCTACGAACATAGAGAATTCCCAGCGGGGCACGTCAACGTGACAACAAATGAAAGAGGAAAAAAACCAAAGTATTTGTTGGCGTGGGCAGAGAGTGCTGTAGGTACCTGAAGTCTGGGGAGAACGGGACGAGAGTGTTGTGGGTAGGTGAAGTTAAGGGGGGGGGGCGGGGCTAGAGTGCTGTGGTTAGGTGAAGTTCGGGGAGACAGGGGCGAGAGTGGTGTGTAAATTGTTTGGAATTGCACAATTTGGAAGTGTCAACGACTCTGGTTGAAACTCCACTGTCTGAGAACACAGGTGAAGTCAAGACATCTCGAGACTGTCTGAGAACAAAGGTTAGTCAAGACATCTCGAGACTGTCTGAGAACAAAGGTTAGTCAAGACATCTCGAGACTGTCTGAGAACACAGGTGAAGTCAAGACATCTCGAGACTGTCTGAGAACACAGGTGAGGTCAAGACATCACGAGACTGTCTGAACCACAACTAAAGTCAAGACATCTCGAGACTGTCTGAGAACACAGGTGAGGTCAAGACATCTCGAGACTGTCTGAGAACCCAGGTGAAGTCAAGACATCTCGAGACTGTCTGAGAACACAGGTGAGGTCAAGACATAACGAGACTGTCTGAGGCCACAGCTGAAGTCAAGACATCTCGAGACTGTCTGAGAACACAGGTGAAGTCAAGACATCTCGAGACTGTCTGAGAACACAGGTGAGGTCAAGACATCTCGAGACTGTCTCAGAACACAGGTGAAGTCAAGACATCTCGAGTTTTTCTGAGTACACAGGTGAAGTCAAGACATCTCGAGTTTTTCTGAGTACACAGGTGAAGTCAAGACATCAGGAGTCTGTCTGAGAACACAGGTGAAGTCAAGACATCACGCGACTGTCTGAGACCACAGCTGACGTCAAGACATTACGAGACTGTCTGAGAACACAGCTGAAGTCAAGACAACTCGAGACTGTCTTAGAACACAGGTGAGGTCAAGACATCACGAGACTGTAAAGCGCTTAGACGATGTCAGGTAAAAAGAACCTTTGCCAATCTCGTTCTTGCATCTTTGCCAATCTCTTTCCTGCATAAGAGTAGATTAGACAGACCGACAGACAAACGGAGGGACGGACGGAAGGACGGACGGATGAATGAAGGTGTGGATTGATGTATAAATAGAGTAGAATAGAGTAGAATAGAATAGAGTAGAATAGAGTAGAATAGAATATACAAAGAGATATACTCACACATTTACATATATTTCCATTCATTCGACAAAGAAGTAGTCAATAAAAAAAATAATTAAACACATCCATTCTAAACAAACTGAACGGAGTTATTATAGATCGATCACAACTTTCATCTACTACAATTAAACTCCATTCTGCTTAGAAATAAAATTACCCATTCATGGTTTCCTTTGACAAGACTTCTGAGATTTACAAATCACAAATTATTATAATCTTTATTTATTTTTTGGTGCCCTGGGTAGAAGGTTGGGGGGGGAGTGCTTTAAAAATAATTCAATTTTTAAAAAAGCAAATCACCTTAATTATAGCACAGTGTACTAATGTGAGGTGGAGGGTGGTGTAGTATTGGGGTGGAGGGTGGTGTAGTATTGGCGTGGAGGGTGGTGTAGTATAGAGGTGGAGGGTGGTGTAGTATTGGGGTGGAGGGTGGTGTAATATTGGGGTGGAGGGTGGTGTAGTATAGAGGCGGAGGGTGGTGTAGTATAGAGGTGGAGGGTGGTGTAGTATAGAGGTGGAGGGTGGTGTAGTATTGGGGTGGAGGGTGGTGTAGTATAGAGGTAGAGGGTGGTGTAGTATAGAGGTGGAGGGTGGTGTAGTATTGGGGTGGAGGGTGGTGTAGTATAGAGGTGGAGGGTGGTGTAGTATAGAGGTGGAGGGTGGTGTAGTATAGAGGTGGAGGGTGGTGTAGTATGGGGGTAGAGGGTGGTGTAGTATAGAGGTGGAGGGTGGTGTAGTATGGGGGTAGAGGATGGTGTAGTATGGGGGTAGAGGGTGTTGTAGTATGGGGGTAGGGGTCAGTTGTATGAGTGTAGCAGGGCTTTCGATTTTTGCTATGATTGAGATGTCTTGTAAAGATTGTGAACGAAATTAATGACTTTTTACTTAAAACATATTATTGACACCATTTCTATTTGTTGATACAATTTGATGATACAATTTGATGATACAATTTGATGATACTATTTGATGATCCAAGTGATATAAACACCAAATGATCTTGAACAGAAAATTATTACCATCTGCCCGTGGGCTTTATTCAGCCCTGAACATAAGATGAAACACGACGAAAATTGAACTTTATCGAGGAATGTATGTAGCGTACTGGGTACTATCGATTACAAAATCTTATATAAATTATATCATTAAATTCGATACCTGTCCACGATCCCAATAGCGTAGGGAAATTGAAACGGTTTGTATTCTTAGATATTAAAATAACTAGTGTATCACCTGTCCAAATTGACGGAAGTTTTCAAAATAAATACACATCAGATTAAAAAATAACGTAATACAGAACTTTCATTTATTTAATTTATTTTTATTTTATTCATTTATTTCCCTATTGAACAAATTTATGTGGCAGTTCCATAAGAGTTATTTTTTGGTGCAGTAATTTGGTGCGATGTTTTCTAAAATTAGTAGCGTCACGGACAGACATGACAGACAGACGTGACAGAGATTGTAAATTATGTATATTGATAGTTAAAAAATATATTCACTTTAACTTGCTGGGACTATCGTTAATGATATGTAAGGTGATTCTCTTTACTATATTAAAATATAAAAAAATGTTTTTTGTAATTGTCCATTTTGCCTGAAAGCCGCATAGTAAATAATCAGAAAATGTAGAGATCAAGAGAGAAAAATTAAACAACTTTTCCATATTGAACAATTTTATGCGGACGTTTGAAAAAAGCGTTGTTGTTTGTTTGTTTGTTTGTTTGTTTTATTTTTTTATATTTTTTTTTGCAGCATTTTTAAGGCTATTTTTTAAGCGGTGCGCTTTCTAAAATCTAGCTTTACGAACGGACATAGCAGAGTATATGTTGTGATTATTTGTACGAATATATGTGTTATGGGAAAACCTCCAAGCCTAGACTTCACGTTATATAAGTTTGCATGAATAATAATGATATAATCATGATAATAGTAAATGTATAGTGAATTACACACAGCATAAGGTGATACTACAGCAAAGAAGTTTGAAGTTCGAAGTATTAACAAATACTGCTGAGGAGCCAGCCGGACGTTAACTTGCGGCATTGAATAGTGCGCACCAATTATGAGTGCACCAATAATACAGCACAGTGCGTTAAAAAATAAATTGTGACTGCAATGTGATCCACATCAAGCACATCTGTGATTTGAAGCCGTTTAAGCTTCATTGATGATTATGACATGTCAGTTCATTCGTCCCATTTTTCCATACATTATTACTACAAGATCACCAAAACATGTAAAAAAATAAAATGTAGTTTTTACACATGTTAATAAACAAAGAACTATTCATTTGGCATGAAACGTAGTAAGCAAAGTTTGTCACAGGATAACAGAAAAGATTAACTTATCAACTGTTAATCATATTTACAATTTAATATACACGTGTTAGTAATTCACGTAAAAGTTTTTATTATTGTCCAGTCAGCACCTTTTCAAGATCTATTAAGACTTGTCAGTTTGTGCGCCCGTTGGTCCATACATTATTACCTCTACATTATCAAAAATATGTAAACGTAAAATTGTAACTATTTACAAATATGAATAACAAAGAACTATTTATTTTGCATGAAACCTTTGAAGTAAAGTGTATCACTGGATAAAAGAAAATATTAAAGTATCAACAGTTAATCGTATATACAATTTATTATACACGTTTTAGGAATTGAAATAAACGTTTTCATTATTGTCAAGTCAGCACCCCTTCCAGTTCTATATTAAAAGCAAACATTTTTTATTCAAATGTAGTCTAAGACGCATTAAAATATTACATGTAAATAACAATCAAACAAAAAACTATTTAGGGGTGGAGTCCGATTTTTAAATATGTTATTTTTTTAAACATACAAAAATACAAATATGAAATATCAAAGTGTATAAGAGAAAAACAAACGCTAAATTGAAGCATCAGTTGAAAAATTTCATTTGCAGTAATAAATATAGGCTTTGTAGTTTAAAACGTATCGAAACTTGACAAGCAAACGACAACCAATTGTAAATTTCATAAACCAACAAACGAATGTTATACATTAATATAGTAAAATTAAATTTATAATTACGTACATAATATTGACATGGACACATACACAAAACGGAAATTTAATACAAAAAAATAATAATAATATTAATCACATCAAATAAAACATGGCTCTTTTTACTTCGTTCCCTTCACACATTAATGAAAGCTAAAAAAAAATGACGTCACGTCACAATATTTTATGGCGAGAAACACATTTTGTTAATCTCGAAAGCAGCATTTTTACTTCTATATTTTAATTTTTTTTTAAATCGGGAGTTACCTCGCATAGCGTCACGGACAGACAGACGGGAATTGACATACATTGCAAATTATGTATATTGATTTTATGTAAAATTATACTGCCAAAATGTCTGGAGAATTAAACAACTCAACCTTTATGGCATATCTACTTCGAAATTGAATTAAATGAGAATATTAGACATAATTATTCTGGGCCCAGTAAAAGATTCAAAAACATTTTTTTTTAAATTCGTGAATTGCAAAAAGTTAAGTATTCAGTAACATTTCTAAGGGATATAACGGGCCACTGTCAGTAATATTTTGGCCCCATTGTGGCGTCTATGGGCACCACATCAAGCATGAAGGGGCCCCCTCGTGTTAAGGCCCTGGAATAGAGTCCTGCTTTCACATCAACCTCCCCTTTTGGTGGCAGGCAATGTGAAGTTTATAAAATAAGGGAATATATTGACATGAGGCACTTTTTCATCTCATTTATAACAGGGAATATATTGATATGAGGCATATTATTTATGTTATTGAGAGAGCAAAAATTGTGAAAGTTTGTAAGAAAGAAAGAAAAGAGATAAAAATTGAGATAGAGAGAAGATGAGTGCATAAAAAGAATTAAGAGGATTGAAATAGAAAAAAGTACAATATGAAGTGAAGTTTTAAAAAATATTATCAAATCAAACACAAGAAGAGAAATATGCGATTATTTGGACCAGAAGAAACGTTAGCAAAGCTCTCAGCAATAAAAATTACTTGCCATGATTCTAAACACAAAATTGACCAGAATCCTTTCAGAGTTCTATATTATTGTTTTTTTTTCCTTTTATAGAAAAGAATCTACGCATAGGCGTATCCCCAAATGTTAGACTAGATTCCCTGAAATCTCATCTCGGCTTCACAGAGTTTTTCTTATCTCCATGACAAGTCAGCGATTGACAATAAGCCAAGACCATCTACTATTGTCTGTGCAGACTTCTCCAGACCATCGACTGTACCCTGTGTGCAATGCCCGGGGCAACGTCTGATTCTATCGTCTGGAAACCTAATATCATAAAAGGATGGTCACTTTTTACCTCAGTTTTAATCTGACGTGAACAAAAGATTATTTCTACATTTTTGTGCGTCGACTTTGTTGTCGTTTGACCGTTGGTAGCCGGTGTCGCTAGATCAATCCGTTTCATCTTCTAATTTAGTGTCGTATTTAACTTTCAAAATGAGATTCAATTTGGTATGCGAGAAGTCCGTCTCTATGACTTAAGACTTTATTTAAAAATTTATTTTACTTGTAATAATAAAGCTTTAATGGTATTCAGATTATATCATAGTAGTTTTCGTAACCTATGTCTGCTACGTTTAGGTTGGAGGCTCGCCAATGCAAACTTTCAATATGTGATTGAATAGAAACACATTTAACACTTATATTTAGTGGAAGAACGAAACACTGACCATTAAACATTGATCATTAAATGGTTTTTTCTTTGCTTATTAGAAAAGATATTTACAGTTGTCAAACTGTTTCTTAGAAACTTGAAACAGTTACTGCTTTCTAGAATTGTTGAAACTGTTGATAAGAATCTTAGAACTATATCTTGGAATATTTTAACTGTTTCTTAGAATTTTAAACTTATTCTATGAACGGAGACACAATTTAAATTTTTAAAAAATCCTGAAAATTTCCAATATTTAAGCCCGAATTACATGTCATCTGGTTTGAATTGTTCAACCATTATGTTCTTTTGTTTTTCACGCATTCGTTCTCTTTCATGTTTATTTTTTAACCAAGTATAAAATACGTTGGCTGTAAAATACACAATGGGGAAAATAAGCAACGAATAATCTAAAATAACAACAATTATTACCCGCCAGTAAATATCTGAAGCGCGTCTCTTGTAGCCAGGAAGATGTTTGTATTTCTAGGATGTGACGAAATCTCTGCAAAGAAAACGATTATTGAACAAACAAACAGGAAGAACTTATCCGTGTCACCATGACCCGGAAAGTGTTAAAAGGTCATTGCTGGTGGGTCAGTCACCGTCCAGCTTCATTTATTCTGTTCCATACACAGAGGATGTGGGGGCGGAGCTGGAGTGTGAGGTTTTTTTGGGGCCTCTTTTTGAGGCCTCTTTTTTCACATTATTTGTTGCTTGAATTAATACAGAAATAAAGTGACACACCCTGTGCAATTACACTAACTACATGATAATAAAACTGAAAGAGTTAAACATCTTTCAAATTTTAACAGTCTTTGGATGTATGAACGATTTTTATATTTACTTACTAGAATTTTATTTTCTTGCTTAGATATATTACCTTGTAACTAGAGACGTCACTAGCGTTGGTGTCACACAGTGCTGTGACTCATTGTGTCACCCCTTCATGACTTAACCCATAGACCTCCTCCGAGTTTCCCAGTGCCAAATAACGAGAACATGAAGCATTTTACGTTTTAGTGTCACCTCTTGTGATGGTGTGACCCGGTGCTGTGACTCATTGTGTCACCCCTTGTGATGGTGTGACCCGTTGCTGTAAGCACTCCCCCCGCACCACCCTAGTGACGCCACTGCTTGTAACTGTATATTTTCCCCAAAGGTTCTTAAGTTATAAACTTGTACCCATTAATATCTCAACGGTTCTTGCGTTGAATGTAACGTACTTTTGTGTACCAGGTCTGATGCGATGCTGCTCCATATCGCGAAGTGATGTTGATGGACACTACCACAGTAACTGCACACATCAGACGTCGACTGTGGCATTGAACAGATGATCTGGGCGTGACTTGGAAAAGATAGGGACCCAAACTGCCGGCATTGCTAAAGGCCACCTGATACAAGAGTGCGTCTGTTTACTGAGATCCCCCACGACACACAATTCCAAGAAGGCAAACAGATTACGCGCGTTGCTATGGTAACTATCTGGAGCTCCCAACCAACTCCCATCAAAAGCGATTGTTCAGTCAGCACATAGCACAGTTAGCACATAGCACAGTTAGCACATAGCACAGTTAGCACATAGCACAGTTAGCACATAGCACAGTTAGCACATTTAGCACATAGCACAGTTAGCACATAGCACAGTTAGATCACCGTGAGAAGTGAACAAATGACAACCTGTTGGAAACCGAAAGTTGTTACCCAACACTCCAGGAATACGTAACACAAAAAAGTAATCAGAAATCAACGATGTCGGTGAGATGCACGTCAATATGTTACATCTTAGTAAGCAACTCAACCGGGAATGGATATTCACACATTGCGAATTGTTTTCTCCACCAAGCGTACAGCAATCACGTGAAGGGGCGGTTAGACCACAGTAAGGTGCGGACAGCAATCTCACATCTTTACCATCCCTTGACACCAGAACTGAGCAATCACGTGATGGGGCAGTTAGACCAAAGCCTGGTGAATCAGATGAGAATAGAAGATTGGCTCACCACATTCGTAGTCTAGACATCAACACGTAGCCCCCTACCCCCCCCCCGCAGTGTGAAATATTTTATCACGAGATCTTAAAATGGACCAATTTCAGCTGGTTTAAAGAAAATGTCAATGTTTAATAGGCATTTTGCTTGTTTTTGTTTTAAAATAATTTTTGTCATGGTCATTGTGTTATATAACTTCTATACAAAGAGACAGCCCTTGATAAAAAGTTTGAGCACCTAATCGAGCTGCTTATCTTAAACATTAAAGACGCTTTTTTATTATAGAGGATTATTGCTTCCTACTTGGTTCAATGCTTTTATAAACACATGATTCCGAACAATCCTCCGAATCCGCTGGCCCAATGTCATCACCAACGAAGACCTCTGGCAATGCACACAACAAGGGCCAGTGATGAGCTAATACGCAAGCGCAGATGGAGATGGATTGGCCACACTCTCAGAAAGCCTACATCCAGCATTGTGAGACAAGCCCTCACATGGAACCCCCAAGGCTAGAGAAAAAGAGGTCGTCCCAAAATGACCTAGAGAAGGGAACTGGAGGCAGACACCAAAATGAGCGGGCACAGCTGGGGGCAGATCGAAAGATTGGCGCAGGACCGAGATGCCTGGAGAACCTTTGTTCGTGGCATATGCCCCAGATGGGACGAAGGGCCATGATGATGATGATGACTTGGTTCAATAATAAAGTGATATTAAGTATTGACTTCTCAAAAAGGGTAAATAACTTGTGGGGGGAAAAAATCTAGTTGTTTATTCGTTCACGTCAGAATTGATTATGGCAAGGATTGGCAACCTATGGCACGCGTGCCACACGCTGCACGCTAAGCAATATCAAATGGCACGTAGGCTTTTCACGTTTTTTGTGTAAAGTTGATTATAAATCGATTAGCGTTGCATAAAATGATATGTGATGTTGGCACTCTGAATAAGTTGAAACCTTTAGTTGGCACACAGTTAGCAATAGGTTGGCACACAGTTAGCAATAGGTTGGCACACAGTTAGCAATAGGTTGGCACACAGTTAGCAATAGGTTGGCACACAGTTAGCAATAGGTTGGCACACAGTTAGCAATAGGTTGGCACACAGTTAGCAATAGGTTGGCACACAGTTAGCAATAGGTTGGCACACAGTTAGCAATAGGTTGGCACACAGTTAGCAATAGGTTGGCACACAGTTAGCAATAGGTTGGCACACAGTTAGCAATAGGTTGGCACACAGTTAGCAATAGGTTGGCACACAGTTAGCAATAGGTTGGCACACAGTTAGCAATAGGTTGGCACACAGTTAGCAATAGGTTGGCACACAGTTAGCAATAGGTTGGCACACAGTTAGCAATAGGTTGGCACACAGTTAGCAATAGGTTGGCACACAGTTAGCAATAGGTTGGCACACAGTTAGCAATAGGTTGGCACACAGTTAGCAATAGGCTCCCTACCCCTTGATTATGGTAATAATGCGACATGGTAAATTTTTAAAATCTTAAATTTTCTAAGCCATCGTGTGTACAAAAAACAAAGGGCGAGTAAATCTTACTTTTTATGTCCCTTCGATTAGATGCTGATATATCAACGTCAAAATATCAGACGCCATCTTGTTTCTTATTAATCTCCACCAATCAGACAGTAACGTCTGACGCCATGGCAACATGAAATAAATGGGCATCCGAGAGCGACACCCGGATGTTTGATGGAAGGTTTAGACAAGGTTGATGACTCAAGGTCAATGAGGGAGGTAACCATCCGGAAAATGGGGGAAAGATGACGGAAACGCATCCATAAACGCAGCATGGGGATTAACTCCCCTTTAAATGATCATGTTCTATCGTCTGCCAGATCTTTTATTTCTAAATCAAAACAGAATTCAGAAGAATTTCTTGTTGTTTTTCTTCTCTATCAAATTTTGTCATCAGAAACGAACGTTTCCAATTTATTTACAGCCGTCTTCAGGATGACGACTCAGACAAATGATTGCTGTGTTATAAGATGAGTTGTTGTTCTCCAATTAGCCCTGATGTTAATACAGGAATAGAGAAACAAAAGTTTTGTCAGCTACTCTTCTTTTTTACTGTCATGAAATCTCTATTTCATTGTCTTAGGTTGTGATGACCCTTACGTTGAACAGACATCAAACATTGGAAGGCAATATTTTCGTAAAAGTTTACAAATAAATATTAAGGAACACAAAGTTATATTTTCCCCGATACATTTTTGTAGTTTTGTACTGGGTGATTTATAAAAAACATTGTAATAAATCCTTTTGTTTAAAGAAGGAAATTAAAAACGTGTAATTTGTTTTTATGAAAATACCAACTCTAATTACATCAGCATATAAAGACAACAACAAGTCCATGCTAAATATCGCCAGAAGACTACGTATGAGATAAACAGAAGGATCGGCTTTGTTCTTTACTTGTATTCTTTCTTATTGTCTGTGTCTGTTTCACTCACAGACCGATTGTCCCGTCATTTCGCCTAGGGGACACCACTCATGTGACTGTGACGTCTCAAGTACGAGTTGTGCCTCTTAAGTTCAGCGACTCTCAAATCCGCGGAGTAGTGCTTACATTTGTCGTTTTGGGGTCTTGAATTTCGCTAGTCAGTTAACTTCATGACAAGAGGTCGGTGTCTATTCATATTTGACCCCTTGACCCCTCTGACATGAAGATCCCAACCAGCGGGTACTTCCCATTCATATTTGACCCCTCTGACATGAAGATCCCAACCAGCGGGTACTTCCCATTCATATTTGACCCCTCTGACATGAAGATCCCAACCAGCGGGTACTTCCCATTCATATTTGACCCCTCTGACATGAAGATCCCAACCAGCGGGTACTTCCCATTCATATTTGACCCCTCTGACATGAAGATCCCAACTAGCGGGTACTTCACTCACATCGACAAGTCCCTGACCCTTTTCTCTACGAAATATAACGACAGTGGAAACATTTGTTGATAATCTATGGAAGGACAATACTTTGCCATGACTGAATCTATCTGTTTGTGTCACATCTGTTGACCAGTATCCTTGTAGACGTTTCAATATATAAACTCTATAAAAAAACTTGATTATTTAAAGGAAGCCATAACTGGAACATTCGAATAATTATTAATGATGAGTAAATTTCATTTTTTTACCTATGAGGAATCATGAGCAGTAAGAAATCTTTTTAAAAGCGTTTTATTATTTCTGCCAATTTAAAAATTTAAATGTTTATTTAATTTTTTTTTCACATCTCCCACTATATAGAAAATAAACATCCTATCCCAAAAAGTCATTTGCTCAATAACTCTGAATCGGTCGATTGAGCCAGACATTTATAAGTTATAACGATATCTAGATGAACGTAATTCGCTTCACATTTCTTTATTTATCTTTCGATTTTTAAGCCAGATACCTTTAATTCGGGTGGAGAGAGAGACACTCATTTAAAAAAAAACACAACTCATTCTCACTGCTCTTGGAGACCATATTGAGAGTGCATTTCCCTTAATTAAATGGTTTTATTAGCTCAGAGAAAGAGAACATAAAACAACACAAATGACTTACAGTTTAATGGCAGTTACACTAAGTATTAGATCACACATGCAATAATTAATCCGTTTCATCCAACTAAAGTCCATTACTAACATTTTTTAGAAAACATTTTCTTTCCTTGTGCTTATCTAAACGAAGTTTTTAAAACATCTTTTTATTAACTTCAGCCGCCATGAAACTTCAGACAGCTTTCTTTTCTTTTAGAAAACTCAGAAAAAATGTTTCTTTAGTTTGACCTAAAACACGACCGTTAAATGCCGTTATGAGAGATTTGAAGGGAAACATCGCCTCTTTACAGCTCAAGATCTAACACGTAGACATCCTCAGAGAAGGGCCAGCGTTGAGTGACATAAAACAGGACAAGAAGCGTGTAACGCGAGCTTAATCCGACATCAGCGTCACCAACTCTGAACAGATGTCCATTAGAGGAACGCTTTACGCGACACCTGCGACCTCAGGGCATCATTGACAAGACTTTTACGGAGACCAGAATCTTGGAAGGTTTTCGGCTCAAAGTGTCATCTCGCGCTTTGAAGTCTATAATGAAGTTATTAAAAAATCAAAAAAATCTTAGGCTTTATAAAAAGAAACCTTTAAAAATGTAATAAAGATATAAAACTAAAATGCTATCTCACTTTGGTGAGACCTGTACTAGAATATGCATCTTCTGTATGGGACCCATCCACCAAAGAAAACATTGATAAACTAGAACAAATCCAAAAAAGAGCTGCCAGATTCATTACTGGAGAATATTCAAAACTGACAAGAATAGCACCATTAGTTAAATCATTAAACCTTGAAATACTAGAGGATAGAAGAGCCAAGAGTAAAGTAGTAATCATACATAAAGCAATTAACTCTAATTTAGAAATACAACACAAAGATAACTTAATACAACCCTCAGATAGACATAAGGATAAAAACACCTTTCTTATTCCGTATGCAAGAACAAACTCATACAAATTTCGTTCTTCTCGTCCGGAATTTGGGCGTGGAATGGGTTGCCTGAAGAAACCAGGAAAGCCAACACTTTATCAACATTTAAAACTCTAATAAGAATGCAGGACTAAACACAAACCATAGATAAGCGTAGAGCGCAATAATCTTCTGTATAGATGGAGCGTCTGAAAAAGATAAGATAAGATAAGATATTAAGAGGAATCTTTTACTCTGTAAATCTGTAAAATATTTACTTTTTTTTGGTCTTATACAAAATATTTATGATTACATTTATTGATTTCTTGCGCATTACGTTCAAAGTATAACTGTGACAAATTGTTGGTATTGCCAAGTCATCAGTTTGAAATTGTTATGCCTTTAATTTTATCCTGGACCTTATTGTCCCACTCTTGTGCCACTTATTGTCCCACTCTTGTCCCACTTATTGTCCCACTCTTGTCCCACTTATTGTCCCACTCTTGTCCCACTTATTGTCCCACTCTTGTCCCACTTATTGTCCCACTCTTGTGCCACTTATTGTCCCACTCTTGTGCCACTTATTGTCCCACTCTTGTGCAACTTATTGTCCCACTCGTCCCACTTAGTGTCCTAAATCTGAGCAGCTGGAACATGTCGTAACAATGGAAGTCAATTTTAACTCAGTTGGAGCCGATGATACTCTGGTTACAAGGATAACAGTTAAATCATTTGAAAAACGAGCCGACATGAAACGAAGAAATGAGAGTTCGTTTCATTTTACCTTTAAAAAATTCGAAAAATCATTCAGTTGAATAAAATGCACTCTCTGACCGCTGCGAGTGGACAGTTCTTGTCAGACTAGAAGGGACGCGGTGGTCGAGTGGCAGTGCTCGACTGGTGTACCGATGGTCACGGGTTCGAATCCATGTCAAGGCAAGGATTTTTTTCCCCGGTGCCTAGGGCGTCCCTGAGTCACCCAGCTCCGAATGGGTACCTAACACTAGTTAGGCGGCTGGGTAATGCGTGGAAACCACAAAGCCGTGGCCTGTGAACACTGCATCACTTGCCAACAGATCATCTGTCATGGTCTGTGGACGCAATCATCTTCTGCATAGAAGGTGCGTCTGTATTGATAAGATAAGATAAGTCTGATGACATATCTCTTTAAAAGACATCTGTGTCCCCGTGAGCCCAGGCTACTGTTGAGATTAGTTCGACTGATAAGTGGTAGCTCAAATCAACATTTTTATCAATAATTAAACGCTTCAAAATGTGTCATTATTTACTGCCTTCAAATATGCATGGGTTACATATAAATTACAAGTCTGAAAGAGAACAACACAGACAAACCGAAGTGTGCAGTTTAGAAAATCCAAAGATTATCGGGAGTATGCATATTATAGAGAATTGTTATCTGACGCGAGAGATTTTCCTGGAATGATTTGTTTGTAATCTTGTTGTTGCTCTTTTAAAAAACAACGGGTCTTAAGATGTTCCCTTAAGATGTGCCCTTAAGATGTGCCCTTAAAATGTGCCCTTAAGATGTGCCCTTAAGATATGCCCGCGAGGCAACTTGTCTTCTGAGTATTCGTTACAGTGGCTACTTTAAGAAACGTCTCAACAAAGTTTTGTTTTATAATAATCGGAGGAAATTTATTTTTTTAAACAGAACACTTATTTTGTATTATTTATTAAACTAGTAACAAAGTCCGCCCAAGGACGGGAATAAGTGTAGGGTGACCTGTGAAGTTCATGGACGCTATGTTTTGGTAGTTGTTATGCTGAAGCGTTTGCAGGACATTGTCGTCGCAGGGCAAAAGATGTGGACAACAACAACAACAGCAAAAACAACAAAAACAAAAACAGCAACCACAGCAACAAAAACAAAACATCAACAACAACAACAACAAAACAAAAACAACAACAACAGCAAAACAACAACAACAAAACAACAACAGCAACAACAACAAAACAAAGACAACAAAACAACAACAACAAACAACAACAACAGCAACAACAAAAAACAACAACAACAAAACAACAACAACAATAACAGCAACAAAAACAAATACACTTAAAACTCTTGCCACTACCCCCCAGGACCATCAAGGAAAACGTATTTAACAGAATTGTCATTGGAATAAGCGGCAGGCATCACTTCAAGATGTAAACAACATACTGAATTATGACCAAAAAACTGCACCAAAAATAACTCGTTTTGAACCTCCGCGTAATATGTAAATTTTTCTCCACTAGTGATTGGCTGTAGGAGTCATATGTGTTTGAGGGACCAATCGCTATAGATGAAGGGACAGAACGGACAGAACTTTGTCTTTTATTATATAGGAATGTCTTATTCAAAACATGTCTATAAATAATTTATTTCAATTATCTTTGCACTCTGTTGGGGCTAATCAAGTTGTGACATATTTACAACACTGAATGAGGCTAAAGCGGCTTAACGAGCATACATTTCGTCGTTGCTTTCTATTCAACACAAGCAAAATGACTAATTTAGGTTTAAAGAAGTCTCTTTGACATAATCTTGCAATAAATCTGACCAAACTATTTAAAGGAAAGCTTTAAAGAATATGCAGCTGCAGAGTAAATTTATGTTGAAAGATTAACGATGTTCGTTATCTTACTTCTTTAATCTCCACTACAGCACGACTTTGGCAAGCCCATAGCAGTTACAGTGTTGAGACACGGCCCGTGCTTTAGTGACTTTGTGAGAAGAGGAAATCTGATGTGAGAGTATTGCCGCGGTTAGAGTATTTGCAAAAATCGACATCATTTATATCCGGCGTAGCTGAACTACATTTAAAAAACGATAGCTGAGGTTGACGAGAAATAACACCTCTCCACATAAAAAAGAAGCAGCTGTTTCTTGTGTTTCCATAGTCCTCTACTGACCCTTATTTGACCTCGCTTCAGAACTCATGAACAAAAGTTTTATTCATCTTCAAAAATCGGTTTTCTTGCGCATTGCATCTCGTTGCAAACAGTTATCATAGAGTGTATGTAGGGATATTGGTTATATAATTTCTAGACAAACCTGTGGTGACCTCAATAATGTGTGTGCTTATCAGTGGCCAGTTTCTCTAAAAATCCACCCTTAATTATTATGGTAAAACCCAATAATGATTGCTTTGGGAAAATGAGGCCCATCTCTGCCCTCTGTTTAACGGTATACCTTCAAACTTTATCTCTATCTTCTATCCGTACATTATACTTTCATGCGAGGAAGAGTTTGATGCTGATAAGCCTTGTCGATATATCAGATATCAAGCTATCAAATGTAAGTCATGGAAATGAGATACTTGGTTTTACAAAAGTAAGTCTTCGATTATTCTCCCTTGATGTACCGATGATGGTAATAATCGTGGTATAAATTGATGAAAAGTGTTGTAGCATTTTGTAGTTAAGTAAAAAGCCTTTTGTCGAACAACATATTATGAATATAGAAAGTCCTCTTGTATGAACAAAAAAGTATAATAAATATGTGTACATAATTACCCACTTATTCTGTTCAAATGTTATGTCCAAGTGACGTCAGCTATACCATGTATGAGATCAAACTGACACGAACATCTGCTAGAGGACTGCCACGTCATTCAGTACCAACATGCAGTTCCGGTAAGTGAGGCTTGCCAGGTCTTCCTGGTGCACATCTGTTTGATAACAGATGGACTCATATTGCGATGTCCCTTTGACCTACAGATAGGGACATGTCTTACCCGTGTACTCTTGTCTGGGGAAAAATCGTTAAATCTTGTCTTGCGATGTCCCTTTGTCCTACAGATAGAGACATGTCTTACCCGTGTACTCTTGTCTGGGGAAAAATCGATAAATCTTGTCTTGCGATGTCCCTTTGTCCTACAGATAGAGACATGTCTTACACGTGCACTCTTGTCTGGGGAAATATCGTTAAATCTTGTCATTGCCAAAATGTCCCTAATAGAACAAGGTATAGTCTCCTATATCAGTGCTTCTCAAACCTGTCAGTACGGCGGACCGGCAAGAATTTTTTCTATAGCACCAGGGACCGGTGCACTATTTTACGTGCACTGACGTGGTAGCGAAATGTAATTTATTTTCTTTTATATTTTTTCATTTTATGTGCTTATTGCCAAAAAGTGAACGAATTCATTATGTCTAGATTTAATAGTTGCAAATGGATGATTATAATTTCTCTGTCCTTTTTTGATAACTTCTGTGGACCGGCGGCAGATGGACCACAGATCGACACCGGTCCGAGGACCACCACTTTGAGTAGCACTGTGTAGATTATGACCAGTTAATATGACGGTCCTGTGTCTAATTGGCTACAAACCAATAACTTAAATTTAAATCAGTCTTTAAAAATGATTTTTATAATTAAAAGTCAAAGAGCACCAGAAAAAGAATCATAAATACTTTAATTTTTATATTATTATAAAGATTTAAATGAGTGATCATGAGTTATTCGTCTTGCCTCACAAAACGTGTTGGGGGAATTTCTTTTTAATAGAAAATTAGTTTAATTACAATTTACGAACTCTTAGTAGATCTATGTCTTCACTAATGTCTTATATAATATATCGTCAAAGCTGCGCGGACAAGATTTTTATTGTTGAGCTATTTTAGGTTTATTTTCATTTTAAAAAATTTAGGTTGCTTTTTTTATAAAATGAAGTTTTTTAAATAATTTAATTAAAAAAATTATTGGTTACGAGTTTACACGTCTAGCAACGCATCAGGGTTTCTGGGACTGAGTAATTATGACTTTGTAAAATGACCTTCTCCGGTCTTTGTTGTAAAAAAGAATATTTGATGGAGTGGGTATTTAAGCTTACGACAATAACAGTGTGCCTGTTACTTGGGACGTTGTTGTTGGGCTGGACATAATCTGCGGAGTTACGGCGTTATGTCAAGTTTGAAATGGAAGTAGTGATATAGAAATGTAAACATATACATACATTGGAATATATTAATTACAAATAGCATTTTGACTCCCTGATAGTGACGATGTTTTTTCAAACGTCTTTAAATATCTAAGAGACCAATCTTTAAATAGCTAAGAGACCAACCTATAAAATAGCTTGGAGTTGAATCTTTAAATAACTAAGAGACCAACCTCTAAATCGCTAAGTGACCAATGTATAAGTGATAGCTAAGAGACCAATGTATAAATAATAGCGAAGAAACAAATCTTTAAATATCAAAGAGACTAATCTTTAAATAACTAAGAGACCAACCTATAAATAGCTAAGCGACCAATGTATAAATAATAGCTAAGAGACCAATCTTTAAATATCAAAAAGACCAATCTTTAAATAGCTAAGAGACAAATCTTTAAATAGCAAACAGACCCTTCAGAAACCCCGAGAGGTAATGTGACCTTCGTTAAACTATTTTTGGGGCATGGGATTTGCTGACCACATTTTTAGCCTAATAGACTCCCACGTACTTCGCTGTTAGACTCCCACGTACTTCTCTGTTATACTCCCACGTACTTCTCTGTTATACTCCACGTACTTCTCTGTTAGACTCCCACGTACTTCACTGTTAGACTCCCACGTACTTCTCTGTTAGACTCCCACGTACTTCTCTGTTAGACTCCCACGTACTTCACTGTTAGACTCCCACGTACTTCTCTGTTAGACTCCCCTCCCACGTACTTCTCTGTTATACTCCACGTACTTCTCTGTTAGACTCCCACGTACTTCTCTGTTAGACTCCCACGTACTTCTCTGTTAGACTCCCACGTACTTCTCTGTTAGACTCCCACGTACTTCTCTGTTAGACTCCCACGTACTTCTCTGTTAGACTCCCACGTACTTCTCTGTTAGACTCCCCTCCCACGTACTTCACTGTTAGACTCCCACGTACTTCTCTGTTAGACTCCCCTCCCACGTACTTCTCTGTTAGACTCCCACGTACTTCTCTGTTAGACTCCCACGTACTTCACTGTTAGACTCCCCTCCCACGTACTTCACTGTTAGACTCCCACGTACTTCACTGTTAGACTGCCACGTACTTCACTGTTAGACTCCCACGTACTTCGCTGTTATGCTCCCACGTACTTCACTGTTAGACTCCCTCGAGAACTTCTGTGTCCTTATGAGCAAAACTTAAGTTTAAAAAAAATTCTCAAATTGATGTTTATTTGTATATATTTCAAGGTGGTTCTGATGTCAGCATTGGAGGAAACATATTTTTAATCACTAAAAAGTATCTTAAAACTTTAATGACTGAAGAACTAACTGAATTGCGATAGGTCCTATATTAAAAGTATCTGAAAATATAATTCTCTACGTCGCCCAAATATGCAGACAACGCTCACGCACGCCGACTCTCTAACCCTCCTCCCACCCCTTTCACCAAAGCGAGTAGGCGCAAACGAGCATGACGAATGACCCTCGCTGGGGTCGACCAATGTCTCGAGACCAACAATGGTCCTTGCGTTCAGTTGCATTTTGCTTTCACAGAATAACGTGAGATTCGTAGTGTAGTGGTTATCACGTCCTCCTTATACGGGGAAGGTCCTGGGTTCAAGCCCCAACGAAAACATTGCTTTTTTTAATTTTTAAAAATGTCTGTTTGTGCCCGTTCTTTTACCAATTTTTTGCTAACATGGCTGACCCTCACTAGGGTCGGCCAATCACAGTTTATGGTCGGCAAGCTAATGTGGTAAAGGGTGGTGGGCAGGTAGATAACAACAGTGCGAATGTCTCGAGACCAACCATGAGTCAGCAGCCCCCCCCCCAAACCGACGTGCACCCGCGTTGTTTTTATTTCTTCTTGCTGTAGTTTGTGTCCGTTCTTTCTCCACTTTCTTTGCACTTTCCATGAGCAAGTCTGCTGCGTATGTTACGCCGCGGGTCACCTAGTACTAAAATAATGAGCCCACTAGTTATAAAAAGACCTTTTATCAATGATAATGTACATTACATGCAACTGAAACAGGAAATTATGAAAAAATGTCCTAATATTTTTAAAAATCTTATCTAATACTAATTTATATGTTAAAGATCTTCCTTCTGTACAGTAGTGTGTTGCATCATATGCTTATCTATGGTCATTGTCTTGCATTTTTATTAGAGTTTTTAATGTTTATAGTGCGTTGGTCTTCCTATTTTTGCCAGGCGACGTATTGCAACCCAAAATTCAGGAAAGGACGAAGGATAATTTGTATGTGGTCTTGCATACGAAACGATTTAAGTGTGTAATCCTTTTTTCTATCTATATAATTTACCCCTGTGTTGTATTTCCAAGTTAGAATTATTGCCGTATATATTACTACTTCTTTGCTCTTTTTCTTTTATCCTCTTGTGCTTCTAGTTTAGTGTTTTAACAAATTGTGTTACTCTTGTTTTGAATTTTGAATACTCTCCATTAATGAATCTTCTGCCTTTGAACTTGCTGTAGTTTTTGCAAGGTAATTTGGTGTCAGGTAATTTGGTGCCAGGTAATTTGGTGCCAGGTAATTTGGTGCCAGGTAATTTGGTTCTCAAAAGGACTCTTGGAATTTTTCATGCTAAATAAACTTTAACAACGCCAACCCCCCCCTATCCCCCTACCCCCCCCACCCACACACACATTCACTCGAAATTATTCCGTCTGCCATGATCAGAGTTTTATTGTGTATACTTCGGCCAACCTTTACAACACAACCCTCGTCTTGCATTCAAATGTTACATAGTGTCCCCGAGTGAATTGAGCGGATGTTAGGCTGGCGTCGTCATCATTACTTCCCATTTGTAATGAGAAGAAATTTCTGTTTTGTTATTGTTTTTGTGTGTGTCTGTTTTTGTTTTTTTTTGTTTTTTTGTCAGTGCATTACATTTTGTTGTCATAAATATTAATAAAAGGATCATGGATATTTTGTTTTGTTCTTTGGAACTATTCTTGCCTGAACATATGTTGTACAAGAGATGGTCGGGAAGGTGCGTACATATGTTGTACAAGAGATGGTCTGGAAGGTGCGTACATATGTTGTACAAGAGATAGTCGGGAAGGTGCGTACATATGTTGTACAAGAGATGGTCGGGAAGGTGCGTACATATGTTGTACAAGAGATGGTCGGGAAGGTGCGTACATATGTTGTACAAGAGATGGTCGGGAAGGTGCGTACATATGTTTTCAAGAGATGGTCGGGAAGGTGCGTACATATGTTGTACAAGAGATGGTCGGGAAGGTGCGTACATATGTTGTACAAGAGATGGTCGGGAAGGTGCGTACATATGTTGTACAAGAGATGGTCGGGAAGGTGCGTACATATGTTGTACAAGAGATGGTCGGGAAGGTGCGTACATATGTTGTACAAGAGATGGTCGGGAAGGTGCGTACATATGTTGTACAAGAGATGGTTGGGATACCAACAGGAGAGTTTCGAGCACGAACCTTACTGGCCTGTCGTCTGGACTTCACTAGATAATACATTCTAGAACAGAGGTTCACAACCTTATTCGGGCGGTCACACCTTTTTGAAAAAAAGCATTTAGTATAAAGATAATTAGTTTAAGTATAATTTTATTTTAAACTAGCAGACCCGTCGTGCGTTGCAACGATCTCTTTAAAAATGAATAAATTGAAAGAAACCAAAGATTGGTATTTTTTAAAAGAATTATGCCATAAACCTTCGGGGAAGTGAGAAAAAAAAGTCCAAGTTTAATAGCAAACTGTTACATAAATTAATAATTAAAAACTTACAAAAGGAAAAACGATATTAAGAGGCCCAGCCAAAAAATGAGTGATAATTTAATTTTTTTATTGCCATTGTACTCAAGCTAAATTTCTCAATATCGTGTAAAATTGAATGGGGAATTAAATTGTTACCGTGCAGTAAAAATGACATTTGGGGCCCCCAGCTCCGAGGGAATGGAGATTAGGAGTTCAGTGCCCTATAGTAATATATTATAGCTATATACTGATATAAAAAACGAAATTTAGGGGCCCCTGCGCCCATTCGGTGAAAGATTTCAATTTAAAAAAATGCTGTTCATTTTAATTCAGTTTCCTCATAGATATATTCCTTAAGATCGTGAAAAATTAAATGGGGAAAACTATCTCAAACATATACGAAGAAAAGACATTTGGGGCCCCAGGCCCCGAAGGAATGGAAATTTGAATTTCTGTGCTTTATAGTATTTTAATATCGGCTGCCAAGTTTTTGTATACAAATTTTGGTTAAGGTCCATTCATTTACTCGGTAGCTAACGCATAAACTTATTTTTATATACCTCATATAAGCAAAAAACTACATTATGGGCCCCAGGGCATAATTATCGCAAGAAATAAAGTGCGAAAGACATTTTAATTTGAATAAATTTCAAAATACATACATTTATTTATATGTCTCAATATTGAATGAACGATAAAATATTGAACATTTACTAAAAATGAAATTTTGGGCCCCCTGCCCCAAGGGAATGAAAATTAGGAGTTCAGTGCCCTATAGTAATAAAATATAAACCCTTAAGTTTTTATATATTAAGATGGGTCAAGATCCATTAATTTTCTCAGTATTTAACGCGAATACTAATTTTTATACAGCTAATATAAGGAAAAAAACGACATTTAGGGGCCCCTTTAGTGAAAGGTGTCAATTTCAAAAACCTGTTCATTTAATTCAGTTTCCTCATAGATATATTCCTCAAGATCGTGAAAAATTGAATGGGGAAAAATATCTTAAACATATACGAAGAAAAGACATTTGGGGCCCCCGGCACCGAATATATTGACATTAGAAGTTTAGAAACCTTAATTATGTCAATATGGGCTACTAAATTTTTGTATGCAAATTTTGGTTAAGATGCATTCATTTACTCAGTAGCTAACGCAAAAACTAATTTTTATAAAGCTCACATAAGCAAAAAACGACATTAAGGGCCCCAGTGCAAGATATAAAGTTCAAAATACCTGTTCATTTCAATCTGTATAATAATGGATACATGTGTCATTAGTTGTCAATATTGTTAATAATTGAATGGTGAATAAAATCTTAAACGTTTAAGAAAAAGAATTTTTTGGGCCCCCAGCCCCGAAGGAATGACTATTAGGAGTTCAGTTCCCTTTAGTGTTTTAATATTGGCTATCAAATTTTTAAATACAAAGTTTGGTTAAGATCCATCAATTTACACAGTAGGTAGCGCTGAAACTATATTTTATATAGCTCATATAAGCAAAAAATGACATTATGGGTCCCCGGCGCCCCATGAGTGATAAATTTAGAAAAAAAGTTGCCAGTCTCCAAAAGTTTCATGATGATCGGATGAATGGTTTAGTCAGCTATAAAGGACATGCACACAGACATACATTGATTTTTATATATATAGATTAACAAAAACGACATTAAGGGCCCCCGGGCCCAATCGGTGCAAAAGAATAACTTTAAAATACCTGTTCATTTCAATCTGGATCATGATAGATATATTAGTCCATGCTTTTCAAGATCGTGTAAATCATAACGGGAATAAAGTATTTAACGCTTACAAATAAAAAAAAAGGATTTTGGGCCCCCGGCCCCGAAGGAACGGACATTAGGAGTTCAATGCCATATGGTACTTTAATATAGGCTATCAAGTTGTTATGTACCAAGTTTGGTCAAGATCCATTAATTTTCCAAGCAGCTAAGCCTTAAACTAATTTTTATATAGCTCATATAAGAAAAAATTCTCATTATTTAGCCCCCGGCGCCCCATGAGTGTTACATTTTGAAAAAAAGTAGCCAATTTCCATCACGTGAGCGTACTCAAAAGTCTCCAAAAGTTTCATGGCGATCGGATGAATGGTTTAGTCAGCTAACGGGAATAACATATTTAACGCTTACAAAAATAAAGATTTTGGGCCCCCGGCCCCGAAGGAACGGACATTAGGAGTTCAATGCCATATGATACTTTAATATAGACTATCAAGTTGTTATGTACCAAGTTTGGTCAAGATCCATTCATTTTCCAAGCAGCTAAGCCCTAAACTAATTTTTATATAGCTCATATAAGAAAAAATTCTCATTATGGGCCCCCGGCGCCCCATGAGTGTTACATTTTGAAAAAAAGTAGCCTATTTCCATCCCGGGAGCGTACTCAAAAGTCTCCAAAAGTTTCATGGCGATCGGATGAATGGTTTAGTCAGCTAACGGGAATAAAGTATTTAACGCTTACCAAAAAAAAGATTTTGGGCCCCCGGCCCCGAAGGAACGGACATTAGGAGTTCAATGCCATATGATACTTTAATATAGGCTATCAAGTTGTTATGTACCAAGTTTGGTCAAGATCCATTCATTTTCCAAGCAGCTAAGCCCTAAACTAATTTTTATATAGCTCATATAAGAAAAAATTCTCATTATGGGCCCCCGGCGCCCCATGAGTGTTAAATTTTGAAAAAAGTAGCCTATTTCCATCCCGGGAGCGTACTCAAAAGTCTCCAAAAGTTTCATGGCGATCGGATGAATGGTTTAGTCAGCTAACGGGAATAAAGTATTTAACGCTTACAAAAATAAAGATTTTGGGCCCCCGGCCCCGAAGGAACGGACATTAGGAGTTCAATGCCATATGATACTTTAATATAGGCTATCAAGTTGTTATGTACCAAGTTTGGTCAAGATCCATTCATTTTCCAAGCAGCTAAGCCCTAAACTAATTTTTATATAGCTCATATAAGAAAAAATTCTCATTATGGGCCCCCGGCACCCCATGAGTGTTACATTTTGAAAAAAAGTAGCCTATTTCCATCCCGGGAGCGTACTCAAAAGTCTCCAAAAGTTTCATGGCGATCGGATGAATGGTTTAGTCAGCTAACGGGAATAAAGTATTTAACGCTTACCAAAAAAAAGATTTTGGGCCCCCGGCCCCGAAGGAACGGACATTAGGAGTTCAATGCCATATGGTACTTTAATATAGGTTATCAAGTTGTTATGTACCAAGTTTGGTCAAGATTCATTCATTTTCCAAGCAGCTAAGCCCTAAACTAATTTTTATATAGCTCATATAAGAAAAAATTCTCATTATGGGCCCCCGGCACCCCATGAGTGTTACATTTTGAAAAAAAATAGCCTATTTCCATCCCTGGAGCGTACTCAAAAGTCTCCAAAAGTTTCATGGCGATCGGATGAATGGTTTAGTCAGCTATAACAGACATGCATACATACATACTTTGATTTTTATATATATAGATAATGTTTAATAATTAATTTAGTGTTATGATTAAAATTACATGTCATTATCCAGTATCCAAATTCTCGAGTGAGATTTTTTAACGCAAACCTCACGTCATCCACAACATTGTATTTCTATCTTTTGCTTGATTTGAAACAATGTTGAAAATCCATTATCACAGAGATATGTAGACACAAATGGAACTATGGAACTAAAACTCGTCACATTTTGATATTAATGATACATACCACACCAGAATTGTGTGAGTAAGTTTTCAATGGTGAAACCTTGATTTCATTCTGATATACGCCGCTGAATGGTTGAATATTGCTTAAAATCAATTAAATAGATTATACTTCTGGCTATATATACTTATTATTTTATAAATGTTTTATTTGACATTGGCGTTAAATGAGATTATATGTACGAGTATGAAATTAGCAGTGCGAAATCGCATTGTAGTGAGTGCAATATAGTAATTATTTTTTAGTTGATTGTATAAGGTGTTGACACCCAGAAAACTCGTTGCATCCCCCAAGGGGAATCTTGACCCATAGTTTGGGAACCCGTGGTTTAAAACATACATTTTCACACTAAGTAGCATAGAATCTTGAAGCTTTTGTTTTCTAGGTTGTCAGGCACCAACCAACGCTTCACTGTAGTCTATACCTATGTATAAATATGTATTTATTTATTTATCGAGGTAGCTATAAATAGAACATAAATGATAATTTTGTTGTACTTGCCGTCAAATTGAAATATCATTTTGATTTCAAAACTTCTTTGGACACTTAATATTTTCAGAAATTAGACTCCCTGCAGTTTCATGTTGCTGTTGGTTTTGATGACGATGAGACGAAAACATTTGAACTATCTTACACTTTGTTTGTGTAAGGAATGCCCTTACACATAATTACAAACAACTTAAATCACCTTGATAAGGGCGGAGCCATCTGAACAACGCATAAATGTAAACAAAGTCACTCAGTGAGAATCAAATAATTTAATTCACTCCAGGTTTCCATGGTAACATAACAACTCAAGAGATGTAGGATCAATTAATTTGATAAACTTCTGGGATAAGAGAAGACCTGAAAGGGAAATTCCATTTAAAAAGGTACGCTTTTTGCTTTCTACACATAACAAGTATGTCAGCATCAAATCGAACTGTCTAAGATGTATTAACACACATCAGGATGTCACGTTATATCTGTGTGATGTCTGTGATGTTTAAAGTGGAACCCAAGTACGCCATAATGGAACATTCTATCTAGGTAACGTAAGATTGGAAACATTCAATAATTGGTTAATAAAGAGGATCAATGGTTGATCACGGGCGGGCTAATCGATGGGTAAATCATTGCCTTTATTCTTGATTGATGTCTTATCTTTGATGTCTTATCTTTGATGTCTTTGAACCCACTTAAAGTGCAAAACAAGACAAAACGAATTTAACGATTCAAATTTGTGGTGTTATTTTTTGTTCTTATTTATCTGTTGTTTCAGTGCCCATAAAATAGCAGTTCATGGCCTGGACACTAACCATAACTTGTGTTGACGAAAGATGAAGTTAATAATAAAAATAAGTTCTAAACAATGCAAAGTATGTTGTAGGAGTAAGCCACACAGGAGCAGAAAGTGAAACTTCACCAGGCCAACTGTGTAATCCTTTACCCTACCAGTACAAGTGTGGTGTGCAACTCTACCCAACCAGTACAAGTGTGGTGTGCAACTGTACCCTAACAGTCAAGTGTGTGCACTACCCAACCAGCATGTGGGTGCACTGTACCCTACGTACGTGTGGTGTGCAACTCTACCCAACCAGTACAAGTGTGGTGTGCAACTGTACCCTAACAGTACAAGTGTGGTGTGCAACTGTACCCTACCAGTACAAGTGTGGTGTGCAACTGTACCCTAACAGTACAAGTGTGGTGTGCAACTCTACCCTACCAGTACAAGTGTGGTGTGCAACTCTACCCTACCAGTACAAGTGCGGTGTGCAACCTACCCACCAGTACAAGTGTGGTGTGCAAACTGTACCCTAACAGTACAAGTGTGGTGTGCAACTGTACCCTAACAGTACAAGTGTGGTGTGCAACTGTACCCTAACAGTACAAGTGTGGTGTGCAACTGTACCCTAACAGTACAAGTGTGGTGTGCAACTGTACCCTAACAGTACAAGTGTGTGTGCAACTGTACCCTAACAGTACAAGTGTGGTGTGCAACTGTACCCTAATAGTACAAGTGTGGTGTGCAACTCTACCCAACCAATACACGTGTACAGTACCAGTACAATGATGGGCATCTGTATCTTACTAGTACATGTATGTGCGTTTATTTCTGTTTTTGGAAAAGTCTACAGAAGACAGATGAATTCAGGAGAAAGTTAAAGAATTGCATGACAAAAGGCACACTTATTATTAAACAGTTGCATATAACTATACACTACACACACAAAAAAACGACCGAAATTATTCCTTTAAGGTGAACATATTTTTTTCCAATTACACTCTCATTTTCATTCACTATTGTACATTATTTTAGCCTAACATGCAATTTTAAGAAACATTTTGGCACATTATTTCGAAACTGTACTTCAACATATTTTCTAAGACTTAAAAATGAATGATTTAAAGTTTAGTGACATATTGAATATTATTTTTAATTAGATACAATAACGTCATTCGTTCTTGATTCGAAATTTGTTTGTGCCCTTCATCACCATTCACTTAAGTTAAAAGATCTGCATCCTTTCTGCGGAATCTTTCAAATACATCATAGGCACCCCACCCCCATCTCTCAATGGAAGCACAAAAAACGTGACATAATGACGTAAAGCTAGACGTACTATTTGTTTCTCTTCTCATTGCTAGTGCTGGTCTTCGCTGCTTTATATTTAGATACAAAGAGTAGCCAAGATTGAAGAATATGATAATACAAATCAAATCCAAAAATCTATGTAGAATTGTCCTTATTCTATGTAGGATTAAAGGGGGGGGGGCTGAACGGGCTAAAGCCAGGGGCCCCCGATGTTTTAGGGGCCCCCAAATTTAGTATATTTTATAATAAAAGTGGAGAAATGTTTGCACGAATTCCTGAAAATATCATACATTAAATAAATTAATAAAATAATCTATTAATCTGATCGCTATTCGGACCCGATTTTATAAAAACCTGATTTTATAGGCTCAATAAGAGAAAATATTGAAGAACATATTTTATATTTTTTTAATTATTCTTCAAGCTCGTGTGGTCTTGCGGAGGTGTGCAGGATTGCGGTGCAAGCGGTGCAAGCTGTCAGGCGATCGATTCCAGCTGGGGGAATATTTTTTTTTCTTTTTCATTTGTCTTTTGTTGTTTTTTTTAAATTGTCTTTTTACACTCAATTTTAGGATTCCGGCAAACATTTATTTCTTCGTCTTCGTTTTTTTTTCATGAATAGTCTTTGGCTGGGTAAGGCCGATCCCGTAGTACAGACAAAGTATGAGAACTATTTAGTTACAAGTTACAGTCTTATATTAGCTATATTAGCTGCTAGCAAATATTTTATTTAAAGTGACGCTGGCGGGATAGAGCCCCAGTTTGAATTGCAGCCAGGGGCCCCGTGCAGTCTTAATCCGCCCCTGTCCTTAATTAGTGTTTAAGATTATTTATATATTCCCCTTTTTTAACACTTCTCAACGCAAATAATTTTTATAATTAAATTAGGAAATATGATTAGAACATAATAAAAGTAATAATTATATGCTTCAAATTATTGCAACATTTCATTTTTAAACAACACAAAATCTATATTAAAAACCAAATATGTCACCAATGGAATCACCCATAAATAAATGCTAACAGATGTACATGTCTATGTGATCTTTGAATACAATACATGTTTTATGTATTCGACATCAATACATTTTTACTCTAAACCGAAAACACTACATTTGTACAATAAATCGATTAGCCCGTTCCTTAAATGCTGATAGTACTACGTCCTGATTGGTTGACACTTTACAGAATAAAATTCTACATCTAATAATAAATATTCAGACAAGCCCAACTCTGATTATTTCATGATATACAAAAGTATTGGAATAATTGTTCGAATAATTGTTGGAATAATTTTTACTGTACGTGAAATTCAACAGAGGCAAATCAAAAATAATTCATTCAAACAATATTTATGATCGTATAACAAATAAGTTATCAATTATTGACTGACACGACTTCAGCCTTGGTCCCTATGCAAGATACAAATAAACAAAGTTGTTTTAAAACAGAAACATACCCCCTAAAACAAAACGGAGCTCTCACTTTTGTACGAGAAGTTATGTCCATTACAGATGGTCACAATGTCCATCACTGCTGGTCACAATGTCCATCACAGCTGGTCACAATGTCCATCACAGCTGGTCACAATGTCCATCACAGCTGGTCACAATGTCCATCACAGCTGGTCACAATGTCCATCACAGCTGGTCACAATGTTCATCACAGCTGGTCACAATGTCCATCACAGCTGGTCACAATGTCCATCACAGCTGGTCACAATGTTCATCACAGCTGGTCACAATGTCCATCACAGCTGGTCACAATGTCCATCACAGCTGGTCACAATGTCCATCACAGCTGGTCACAATGTCCATCACAGCTGGTCACAATGTACATCACAGCTGGTCACATTGTCGATCACAGTTTATCATTGGACTCCATTCAATCCATGAATTCAGCCGAGTCCACTTCAGACTAATGGTCACTTCACATCGGCCGGGTTATCGCTTGCATTCAGCGGGCACGTCCTCCATCCGTACACCTCAGCGGAAAATAGGTCAGTGGACATTGGTCAATAGTCCATCTATTTCTACCAGCTGCTCAGTCCAGATGAAGCAGTGACCCAGTTAACTTTGGGCAGCCCCAAGCCGACATCAGCTCAAGCGACATCTCAGCTGCCTAACCTTGCGGTTCCATTCCATCAGGTGCTGTCTGAAAAATGAGAGGAAAGATAAAAAAAATAATGAAAGCTAAAGCGGTCTACTTGAGGGATAATTATTTTTTAAATAATAAATTTACACTTTTTTGTGAGAGGGTCGTGAAACATTCTCGGCTATTGTATATTACTACAATGTATTCGGCAATCATACTTTGGTCTTAAGTTTTATTTAACTGTCATATTTCTATCGAGTCTTATCCTAATACCCATTTTTAGCGTCATAGCCATTGCCTGTGTTTAAATCCCAATACCTCAGCTGTTTATTACACTGCTTAACGGCATCCTTGGATTTCTTATTGCTACCGTATTTATCCCAGAGAAGAACAATTAAAGTAGATTGTAAACAGACAAAACAAATGCTAAGAGCTATAAACTTTGGATGAAAAATAAGTAGGGCTGTGGAAATTAGCGATTAATTTCTTGATTAATCGTTAAAAAATTTTAACGATTAAATTATTTTTTAACGATTAATCGACCCTTCACTTACAAATTATTGGAAGTCAAAAAGTTAAAAAAAAATAATAAAAAACAGCAGCTGATAAATCATAACACATTTCCTGACGTGTACGAGGACATTTTGGTTTTTAACTATTGACTGACGGGAATATGAAAATGTTATCTTATCTTATCTGTTTACAGGCGCTCCTTCTATACAGAAGATTATTGCGTCCTACGCTTATCTATGGTTTGTGTTTAGTCCTGCATTTTTATTAGAGATTTAAATGCTGATAAAGTGTTGGTTTTCCTGGATTCCTCAGGCAACCCATTCCACGCCCGACTTCCGGACGGGAAGAAGGAAAACTTGTATGTGTTTGTTCTTGCATACGGAATAAGAAAGGTGTTTTTATCCTTATGTCTATCTGAGGGTTGTATTAAGTTATCTTTGTGTTGTATTTCTAAATTAGAATTAATTGCTTTATGTATGATTATTACTTTGCTTTTGGTTCTTCTATCCTCTAGTGTTTCAAGGTTTAATGATTTAACTAATGGTGTTATTCTTGTCAGTTTCGAATATTCTCCAGTAATGAATCTGGCAGCTCTTTTTTGAATTTGTTCTAGTTTATCAATGTTTTCTTTGGTGGAAGATGCATATTCTAGTACAGGTCTCACCAAAGTGAGGTGCATTTTAGTTTTTATCTTTATTACATTTGTTAAAGTTTCTTTTTATAAAGCCTAAGGTTTTGTTTGATTTTTTAATAACTTCATTGACATGGGGATTCCATGATAGTTTCTCATTTATTAAGACTCCTAAGTATTTTGCATATTTAGTTTGGGTAAAGATAAAATAAAATGTTGATAAAGTTTATTGCATCCAATGTGAGAAATTGTTTGCCTACCATGGTTCGACACTTCGCCCACTTATCAAACCAAATGAAAAGCGTATTAAGCTAATGGCAGTAATGGAGTTACTCAGGGAACAAAATGACGGCAGCTCTTCTGATGAATTACTGCGTTTCAAAATGGAGATGAAAGTTCATAAATACATTAACCCTCTTGAATGGTGGAAACTTAATGAACACCAATATCCTATAATTGCATTCCTTGCCAAGACCGTTTTGTGCATACCAGTTACCTCAGTTCAATGTGAATGATTGTTCAGCTCAGCTGGTTATATTGTCAATTACACCCGCTCATTAATTGAACCAAATAATGTCAACACACTTGTCTTTTTACGTAGTTGGTTAAAAGATGACATATAAAGGAGACATTCCAGTGTTATTTAGATTTTCAACAAGAACGTTTAATAAGTGTTACTTATTACATCATACATTTTAATTTTTGGCTTAAATCGAAATTATCGATTAATTAAATTGCTATTTTTTCTTAAGTTAACGATTAAATTTAAATTAATCATTAACAGCCCTAAAAATAAGACAACTGCCAAAAAAAACAACAACCACGCAGCGTGTTGCGTGGGATTAATCTGTCACTTGGCCGCTCCTTACTAATTGACATTCGCCCTGAATTAGAGCGTCGCCCGCATGACGAGACAATTATTGACCGCAGTTTCCCCATAACGCTGATCCGCGAAGCAACAGAACCCGTGACATCATTTCCGTAAGGACAAGCCGCTTCTTAAGGCGGCCACTGAGATAACCAGAGAAGCAATTTTTTTCAACTGATTTAAGTTTAATCTCTCACTGGTCTGGATTAAGGTCTATTTTTCTCTTTAGCATCTGCTTTTTAAACAATTTTCATCAAACACAGCTGAAATTTCATCGCGTTATGCATCAGCGGACTCCCAGTATGGAAGCTCGTGCGTCACGGATTAAGCTTTGATTTCGATTTCATGCGCTCCAGAAAATAGTCTACTTGAAAAAATTCTGGTCTTTCTCGTTAAGTTTTATATGGAATAAATCTGGTATTCCCCATTAATTTGTTTATATGAAAGGAAATATGTCTGGTCTTTCTCATTAAGTTGTTTATATGGAATGACTATTAAAAAAAAATTCAAAGAGAAAAATATACGATGTTGAATAGCTCTGCGAAACGTATTTCTTGTAAGAAGAAGTGTTAGTGGTCTGTTATATAATGACCATTTTGACTTCCTTACATAGACACGCGTGTACACACTGAAAAATACACGCTTAGACAATCCAACTTCATGTGTTTTTACTGTATCTTCATGTTCTCAAAATATTTTCTTTGTCTTAACTAATTTCATTTAACAATTTGTTAAGATTTAAAACTAACAAACAAGCAAACTAACAAACAAAATAAGTTACAATGACTCCATCTACTAAATTTGACGGATGAATTTCATTTTAACTTGTTTACGGGTGAATTTTTAAGGAAATTAGTATGAGAAAGTCGGGACTAAAATATACAATTATAACTTAAGTCTAAAGAAAATAGCGATGACAATCCTATATAATAATCATATTTAATCCTCCTATATAATCCTTCCTTTATAATAAAAGGCTATGTTCTGTGCGGTCATCGATAGCGACTGGTCCCTCAAACACATATGACTCCTACAACCAATCATATTGAACACGATTACGTGGACGTTCAAAACGAGTTATTTGTGGTGCAGTATTTCTTCCGAGACTTTATTTTAAGTTATGCGCGTTGGGATTTATAGTCAAAAGCTCTGTTTTGAGGCTCCTATCATATTAACTCGTGCACGCTTCTGGATCTGTATATGTCGTCAGGATCTCTATATGTCGTCAGGATCTCTATATGTCGTCAGGATCTGTATATGTCATCAACTTTTCAAAACGCTCGTATACCCGTTTTATGGCCTACACTGCCATTCGTCAGATCAGCTCAATCCGTCATTACTTAACAGTTAGTGCCACAAAAACACTAGTCTGTGCTCTTGTACTGGCTCGTATGGATTACTGCAATTCTCTTCTGTCAGGTGTGCCAAAACAATGCATTGAAAGAATACAGAAAGTTCAAAATTCAGCTGCCAGACTGGTGCTCAAGGCAAAAAAACATGACCATGTTACTCCACTTCTTCGCTCACTTCATTGGCTGCCTATACAAGCCCGTATTGATTACAAACTGGCCGTTCTCTGTCACAATTTCTTTTCGGTCTCATGCCCATCGTATCTTACTGAACTTTTGTCGGTCTACTCTCCCACTCGCAAGCTAAGATCTTCTGCAGACACACGCGTTCTCTCTGTTCCTACGACACGCACCAAAACGTTTGGTGAAAGGTCATTCTCTTTTTGTGCAGCCAAACAATGGAATTCTCTACCATTACACATACGTAGTATTCAAACAACCAAGTCTTTCAAGACTGCACTTAAGACACATCTTTTCACAATTTATTTTTAAAATTGATGAAACAACATTTCTTGTAAATGATTAACGTAGCTTATGTATAATGTATTGTAATTTTTTGTGTTTGTTGTGATATGAAAGTTAATTTAATACTTATAAGTATGTTATTTCTTTCATGTAAAGCGCTGTGAGCCCAGTTCCTTACTGTGATACAGCGCTATATAAATAATCAATTTATTATTATTATTATTATGACTTGCTAGAGTGTTGAAACTTTCACAGTAGGTTTAGCTTATGGGGAGTATTAAGCTATTAAAGTTTCAGATCGATCAAATGTACCAATAAATATCAATAAAACTTCTGAGTTCTGAGTCCCCCTGTGTGACTACTTAGTTTGTGACTAAAAAATTATTTTCTGCTTTTTCATGCGAGATTCTACTTTCTCACTGCAGCTGGGCCTCATCTTTTTTTTTAAAAAGTTTTTTTGTTAATTTTATTACTAGTTATTTATTTTAACTAAAATGAATAGTATTTTCGACGTGATGCACATGTATGCGGTCGAGACGGCTGTTGAAGGGGAGTTACAACATGCCACCGAACGGTGCCGGAACGTCCTTGCCACCGAACGCTGGCGGAACGTCCTTGCCACCGAACGCTGGCGGAACGTCCTTGCCACCGAACGCTGGCGGAACGTCCTTACCACCGAACGCTGGCGGAACGTCCTTGCCACCGAACTCTGGTGGAACGTCCTTGCCACCGAACGCTGGCGGAACGTCCTTGCCACCGAACGCTGGCGGAACGTCCTTGCCACCGAACAGTGCCGGAACGTCCTTGCCACCGAACGCTGGCGGAATGTCCTTGCCACCGAACGCTGGCGGAACGTCCTTGCCATCGAACGCTGGCGGAACGTTCTTGCCACCGAACGCTGGCGGAACGTCCTTGCCACCGAACGCTGGCGGAACTTCCTTGCCACCGAACGCTGGCGGAACGTCCTTGAACGGGCTTTGGTGCTCGTACGTCATAATCTAAAATACTATGCACAGTTTTGAATACGCAAATTAAAATGTCTGCCAATCTTTGTCTGTCAACATTTGTGTGTCAACCTTTTTCCGTCAACCTTTGTCTTCATCAGAAATGAGAGAAAAATATTTGTTTGTTTTTTCAAAGTCTAAACTTTAGCCATATTTAAACGGGCAATGGCCCACAGACTGACCCATGACGCGTCAGAGAAGAGGTTAAGTCATCTCAGAGTTAAGGTTAAGTGAAACTCAGAGGACAAGGTCATCCTAGAGAAGAGGACAAGGTCATCCTAGAGAAGAGGACAAGGTCATCCTAGTGAAGAGGACAAGGTCATCTCAGCCCATGATATTGCCCAATTGATCCCGCCAAGCGAAATTTTAAACACATTTTTTATTGACATGTCCTGTGCTTGAAAAGTCTGATAAATAGACTTTGAGGACCTTTGAAAAGTCTGATAAATAGACTTTGTCCACCTTTGAAAAGTCTGATAAATAGACTTTGACGACCTTTGAAAAGTCTGATAAATAGACTTTGTCGACCTTTGAAAAGTCTGATAAATAGACATTGTAGACCTTTGAAAAGTCTGATAAATAGACTTTGTCGGCCTTTGAAAAGCAATTACTTTCAGTTAACCTTCATATTAAAAGCAAGAAAGAGATGGACGGGAGAGATGAAAAGTCAGAAGAAAATATAAAATTAAACTTAAACACCGCCTTCTGGGTAGTCACAGATGTTTTTACTGGAGATAGAAAGGGGCGTCCATCACCTGAGCCTTAACTTCGGAAATTTCGCTCCTTCCATATCCCCAATTTGTGATCAACGGGGGCATGTTATGAAATCTATTTTCATCCCAGATTATGTCATTAATAGAAGGTATATCGAAATAAATTTGTTTCTGCTCTGAAATAAATCATTACAGAATCAGAAAAAAAAGAATAAATTTCCTTTAATAACGAATTTTTATTGTCATGTTTTAAACTTAAGGATATGATTTCTTAAACTTGCAAATAGTGACGTCTTAAAACCACTAATGTGCTGTCTTCCTACCACGATTGTGCTGTCGTCATACGACGAATGTGCTGTCTTCATACTACGAATGTGCTGTCTTCATACTACGAATGTACTGTCTTCATTTTACGAATGTGATGTCTTATTATTACGAATATGCTGTCTTCCTATTACCATCGAAAAGTTAGTTATGAAACAATTGGTTCAAGTTTATTTCGTCAGCTCATTTTATTTTCGTTGTTTTTTTCTTTGACAAATAAACAAGATCAGAAATTCTCAAATGACAGCAGATTAACATCTTTAAATTATTTCTTCTAGTCTATAATAGTTAATTAATAATAATAATAATTACAATAATAACAATACTTTAAAATAATATTCAAGCACTGAGGATGTAAAAAAGGAGATTTAACGAGCTTCGTTTAAAAAAAAAGCTTATAGCTAACTTTATTTTTTGGAAGAATGTGCCCCAGGAAAACTGCCGATTTGATCCAATGGAAGAGTTAATTAAACTTTAGTTTTAGATATATCTAGCTGGCATAAAGAAACTTTTCATTCATCTTGATTAGAATGTTCGGACCGGGGTGAAATTTGTTTGTTTGGAAAGTCTATATTATAGACGAACACAATTATATATGTAAAAAAGTAAAGTGTATGTTCTAAATGTTGATTTGACAGCTGGGAAAGTGCTGTCTTTGCCTTTAATGTTAAAATGTTGGATCAAGACACCAATATATGCGGTAAATACTGCGGCTTGCATGGATTTTCAAATATACACTCAGGAAAGACTTTATTCTAATTTACAAGTGAAATTCTACTTTAATTCGACCATTCCACCGCCTTTAACTAAATGATAATACTAATAACTAAAATATATGAGTAAGAATAAAAATAAAGTTTACCCTATTAAAACAAAATGGTCGCCTCTATACCAACAGAGTTTGAAATAATAAAAGAGAAGGGGAGGGGGTGAATTTCTTTCTTGATTCACCGCTCTTATCAAAATTAAAGTGAAACTTCTCACGTTACGTATCATAATGGAGGTTTAAAAACACGTCGCATGTCCGTTAGATTATCCAAATCTGGCTTATTCTCCATGTATGTCCATTAGATTATCCAAATCTGGCTTAATCTCCATGCAGGTCCCTTTGATTATCCAAATCTGGCTTATTCTCCATGTATGTCCATTAGATTACCCAAATCTGGCTTATTCTCCATGTATGTCCATAAGATTATCCAAATCTGGATTATTCTCCATGTATTTCACTTTGATTACCCAAATCTGGCTTATTCTCCATGTATGTCCATAAGATTATCCAAATCTGGCTTATTCTCCATGCAAGTCCGTTTGATTACCCAAATCTGGCTTATTCTCCATGTATGTCACTTTGATTATCCAAATCTGGCTTATTCTCCAGGTATGTCCATTAGATTACCCAAATTTGGCTTAATTTCCATGCAGTTTCCACATTAAAAAACATTGGAATTTCTGATGCATCGATGTGCGCACATATCGACTCCCTTCCAAACACTTCCGTAACCATGGAGACGTCCCCACTCCATTCAATTTTTATGCGCCCAGATCATTCCCAGGCTGGTTGGGGGGACGATATTTCCCACGATGTCCCGTCCCGACTCCTCCCCCCCCCCTCCCCACCCCCCCATGTTATCTACCCGCGTGCTCCACTGTAACCTCTTCTGCCAGGAATCGAACCCGTCTAAGTTCATTTACTGGGCGATTACTTGAAATGTCCGTGAAAGATTGCTCGTGTCCGGTAATGTGTCACCTCATTGTGAGGGTGGGTGTGGCGGATGACGTCACGGCATGACATGTTTACCGTCGGTGCTATGGCGTAAAGTGCACTTTTAGCAGACGACAAGTCGGCAACAGAGATCAGAACAAAACAGATGGTAAAAAGAATAATTGAGGACAAAACAGACGGAAAATTGGAAGAGATCAGAACAGAACAGTCGGTAAATTGGAAGAATGTAGAACAAATAGTCTGAAAATTAGAAGAGATCAGAACTAAACAGTCGGTAAATTCGAAATGATCAGAACAAAACAGACGGAAAATTAGAAGAAACGAGAGATTCTAAGTGCAATTTGTAAAGATCTTCGAACACAATAAATATAATGTGGTCAGTATTTTATGCAATTGTTTTATGAAAGACACGTTTGAAAATTTTGAAAAAATAATTATTTTAAATAGGGTTTTGTGTGAAATGCTCCATTACATTTACGCAAAAGAAAAAAAAAGCGATAGTTGAGTAAGGAAAGAGCTAGACAATACACACTCACACACATGTACTAAAAGACACGTACACACTCAAACACGTACATGAAAGCGCTCTTCAGGAGACAAAAGTCGTAATAACAAAAGTAGAGAAATTAATATCCCAGTCAACTGATGCTCATAGAGATTAAGGCTTTTAAAATAAACATAATAACTGCATGGTCCTGTATCTTTACTTCATGTCTTTAGATATCTTGTCCCCTCATTTATTTAATGCCAGGCCCGGATTTAGACTTGATTGGGCTCTAAGCTATTTGAGATATGGGGCCCTTTTGAAGTCCAGATAATCTTTATCAACGCCAAATATGAAAAACAAATTCCGGGGGGAACAAAGAAGGCGGGACCTAATCAATAGCTTGTTTAGCAAATAGGTAAGTCCAGCACTGTTTAATGCCAAGCATAATATGAGTTGGCTCTTGTATCTTTACTTCAAGCTTTCAGATACCTCGTCCCATCATTGATTTAATGCCAAACAATTTCTCTACAATCATTCTCACTTCCTTAAACATCCTTTTCAATAGTTTTACAACAGTGATAATCTAAAAACACAGTTTAGCCACATTACTAAGTTACAGTAACACAGTAACATTAAAGACAATGACCAAGTTACAGTAACACAACAACATTAAAGACAATGACCAAATTACAGTAACACAACAACATTAAAGACAATGACCAAATTACAGTAACACAACAACATTAAAGACAATGACCACGTTACAGTAACACAACATTAAAGACAATGACCAAGTTACATTAACACAACAACATTAAAGACAATGACCAAGTTGAAGTAACTTGAACTTGGAACTATCCCTTAACCCGTTGTTGGGTCGTTGGGGCACCATCGTGAACTGCTCAGTAACACACGCCATTTGTCCCGGTCCTGTGCTGCCCTTTGAGAGTCACTGAATGACAGGCCGTTCCACTATTTGATATCGTCCTCCCATCTCTTCTTTTGTCTGCCTCTTTTCCTTCCTCCCTGGACTGTGCCTTGCAATATAGTTTTTGCGAGACCTCCAGTTCTTGTCACGTGTCCTTACCATCGTAATTTCCTCTTCTTAATGGAGGTGAGAAGGTCCTCGTAGTGGCGAATGACAGTACTTATTGTGTTGCGGACCGCTTCGTTTGTGATGTGCGCTGTGTAGGAGATGTTCAATATCTTTCTGAAACATCTCATCTCTAGCGCATTGATTCTTCTTCGGAGGTTTGCAGTGAGCGTCCAAGCCTCACAACCATACAAAAAGACCGACATCGCCAGAGAGCGCATTAGCCGGATCTTTGATCTCAGGGAGAGCTTCTTACTTTGCCAGATGTGCTTTAATTTACTCAATGCTGCCATTGTTTGGGCTACTCTGGCAAGTATTTCTGGCTTTGCTCCTTCGTCGGATATTACCGTAACACAACAATATTAAAGACAAGGACCAAGTTACAGTAACACAACAACATTAAAGACAATGAGCAAGTTACAGTAACGCAACAACATTAAAGACAATGACTAAGTTACACTAACACAACAACATTAAAGACAATGACCAAGTTACAGTAACACAACAACATTAAAGACAATGACGAGGACCAATACTCAAATCTTTGTTGAAAACGTATTTAAAATATAAAAACAGATGCTGAGTTAAACCGGTCCTATTAACAAAACAATCTAATTTAAGTTTGCTTACAAAAACGTAGACAGGAAACTGACTACAAAAAAAGCTTGAAATGAAAACCCTAAAGCTGATCGATCAGCCCTTAAATACTTGAATACGTCTATAGATCGTGAAGCAGGTCCTAAATTAAGGACTGAGTGACGTCAGTAGCTGCAACCAAACACAAAGATAATGAAAATAGCCAGCCGCGGGTTGTTAAATGAGGACAGAAATGAAGAAGAAGAGCTTTATAATCATAGACTGGATTTTATTAAAACACCCAGCCAAAAATAAAAATGACCAGGTAACAATTTCGAATAAAAACAGACTCCAAAAGAACCAGAACCGTGGAGTTAAATTAAAAATGCCAGAAGTCAGTCAGGTCGTCTTTAGAAAATACAGATAATTATGATAATATAGTCATGATAATAATTAAGGATAGCATCAAGAAAAATGAAAGAAAAACTTTTATTTAAAATTGTGCAGTCTAATCGTCAATGATTGAGATTTGAAGGGTTGCACCAATTGATGAAAGCAATTGAGATAAAGATAATTGTTTCCAATGACGATTTTGATCACGGGTCATGTTTATGTGGGGCCTCGGGTCATGTTTATGTGGGGCCTCCATGGCACATAGAGACTAACACGCTGGACATTTAAAAAAAAACATTTTTCTTACCATAATAAATCACTCCAAGCTTGTTATAAAAAGAAGTTGACATTCATTAAGTTTTATGTGAAGTTACGTCAACGCTAAACATGTGTATCAAACGATTCGATCAGTTGTCGTGGCAATGCAAGACAAACCGTGGCCAATATCAACATGTAAACTTAAAGGTAAACTTAAACATCACCTTACACATCACTTTACACATCACCTTACACATCACCTTACACATCATCATACACATTAACTTACACATCAACTTACACACCAACTTACACATTAACTTAAACATCAACTTACACATTAACTTACACTTCAACTTACACATCATCATACACATCATCATACACATCAATTTACACATCAACTTACACATCAACTTACACATCAACTCACACATCATCATACACATTAACTTACACATCAACCTACACACCAACTTACACATTAACTTACACATCAACTTACACATTAACTTACACTTCAACTTACACATCATCATACACATCATCATACACATCAACTTACACATCAACTTACACATCAACTCACACATCATCATACACATTAACTTACACATCAACTTACACACCAACTTACACATTAACTTACACATCAACTTACACATTAACTTACACTTCAACTTACACATCATCATACACATCAACTTACACATCAACTTACACATCAACTTACACATCAACTTACACATCAACTTACACATCAACTTACACATCAACTTGCACATCAACTTACACATCAACTTACACATTAACTTACACATCAACTTGCACATCAACTTACACATCAACTTACACATTAACTTACACATCAAGTTACACATCAACTTACACATCAACTTACACATCATTTTACACATCAAGTTACACATCAACTTACACATAAACTTACACATCAAGTTACACATCAAGTTACACATCAACTTACACAACAACTTACACATCAACTTACACATCACTTTACACATCAAGTTACACATCAACTTACACATAAACTTACACATCAAGTTACACATCAAGTTACACATCAACTTACACAACAACTTACACATCAACTTACACATCAACTCACACATCAACTTACACATCAACTTACACATTAACTTACACTTCAACTTACACATCATCATACACATCAACTTACACATCAACTTACACATCAACTTACACATCAACTTACACATCAACTACACATCAACTTACACATCAACTTACACATTAACTTACACATCAAGTTACACATCAAGTTACACATCAACTCACACATGAAGCTGCACGTCAACTTACACATCAAGTTACAAATGAAGTTACACATCAACTTACACATCAATTTACACATCAAGTTACACATCAACTTACACATCAACTTACACATCAAGCTACACATCAACTTACACATCAACTTACACATCAACTTACACATCATCATACACATCAACTTACACATCAACTTACACATCAACTCACACATCATCATACACATTAACTTACACATCAACTTACACATCAACTTTCACATTAACTTACACATCAACTTACACATCACTTACACTTCAACTTACACATCATCATACACATCAACTTACACATCAACTTACACATCAACTTACACATCAACTTACACATCAACTTACACATCAACTTACACATCAACTTACACATCAACTTACACATCACTTACACATCATTACACATCAACTTACACATCAACTTACACATCAACTTACACATCAATTACACATCACTACACATCAACTTACACATCAACTTACACATCAACTTACACATCAACTTACACATCAACTTACACATCAACTTACACATCAACTTACACATCAACTTACACATCAACTTACACATCAACTTACACATCAACTTACACATCAACTTACACATCAACTTACACATCAACTTACACATCAATTTACACATCAACTTACACATCAACTTACACATCAAGTTACACATCAAGTTACACATCAAGTTACACATCAACTTACACATCAACTTACACATCAACTTACACATCAACTTACACATGAAGCTGCACGTCAACTTACACATCAAGTTACACATCAAGTTACACATCAACTTACACATCAACTTACACATCTAAGTACACATCAACTTACACATCAACTTACACATCTAAGTACACATCAACTTACACATCAACTTACACATCAACTTACACATCTAAGTACACATCAACTTACACATCAACTTACACATCAATTTACACATCAAGTTACACATCAACTTACACATCAACTTACACATCAAGGTACACATCAACTTACACATCAACTTACACATCAACTTACACATCAACTTACACATCAACTTACACATGAAGCTGCACGTCAACTTACACATCAACTTACACATCAAGTTACACATCAAGTTACACATCAACTTACACATCAACTTACACATCAACTTACACTGTGTCACAGACAACAACACCTTTAGAAAACAGTTCCTCGATGTCACCATGACATACATTAAATTGACCGTTTCTTTCTTATTTTGTTTATCTTCTCTGTCCCTTGCTTAACCGGGTTTTAATGTTTTTTAACAGCCAGCTTATTTTGTTCAAATCTGTTTCAATCTTAAAGTTGTGCTACTAGTGTGCATAATTCCCCCAAAGTGAGGATTTATCTTTAAAATGGGAGCCTTTTATAAATGTTGTCGTTTGTATTTCACAACTGATCTATGTCCCTAATGGGAAGAACCAGTTATGTATTAATCTGGTCATAATGTTTTCAAATGATCTTACATCTGCATTTCAAATATTGTGACAGCAAATTTAAACCGGAAGTTATGGAGGGATGTATGGTGTATCGGGAACAGAGATATTTAGAAATAAATATGATGAGAGAAATAGATAGAGAGTTATAGAGAGATATAGAGAAAGAGAGAGAGATAAGGATGAGAGAGAGAGAGAGTGTGTGTGTGTGTGTGTGTGCGTGCGTGCGTGACTGAAAGACAAATGGGGAAAAGAGAGAGAACGAGAAAGAGAGAGAAAGGATAAGACAGAATAAGATAGACAGAGAGAGAGAGAGAGCCAGTGGGAGGGGAGAGAGAGCCATTGGGAGGGGAGAGAGAGAGAGCCATTGGGAGGGGAGAGAGAGAGAGACATTGGAAGGGGAGAGAGAGAGCCATTGGGAGGGGAGAGAGAGCCATTGGGAGGGGAGAGAGAGCCATTGGGAGGGGAGAGAGAGCCATTGGGAGGGGAGAGAGAGCCATTGGGAGGGGAGAGAGAGAGAGAGCCATTGGGAGGTGAGAGAGAGAGAGAGAGGGGTAGAGGGTCAATTAATACATTGTCTTGTTAAATGATTCCTTATGAGAGTAAAATGAATTTTGAGCTCCATATTTTCATCGATGTCCAAAATTAATGAAAGCGATGACATCCAAAAGATGGTAAAAATTGAAATGCTGAAATAAATGAAATGAAACTGATTGAAATCAAAATTTCTTTTGTCAAAGCAATGTTATTTTGAAACGTTAAAAAATAACACGCCTGTAAATTCCTTTTCATTGCTAAAAATCCTAAGATTGTCAGACAAGCAGTTGGCCAAAAATGTTGGGCAGTCTGTTCATAATGACAGCCGGGTGGTTAATATTGAAGGCATTTGGCAAATAATGAAATCAAAGTTTAAAAAAACTCCAGACGTCATTCAACACTTTTAAAAAAAACAAAAAAAAACCTCATATAAATGAAAAGTTTTCTCGAATTGAGATGAAAGAACTTCGCCTCAACCTTTCCTTTCGCATCCAGAGTAATCCAATATAAAACATCACTGACTTTCCTAATAGCAAATATCTGCAATGTTCATCTCTGTAGGATAGCTAACAAGTGAACGTAGAGAGAATCCATCAAATATAATTCGTTTAAGAACTGCTCATGGCGTCGTTGTTATTGTTCTTGTTCCGGTGACAATATGGCTTCCATGTGACAATATGGCTTCCAGGCTCCGACCAAAAAAGGCAGACGTTAAGAAAATTTAGATGACAGTTCCCCCACGAGCCGCTTGTTGGTTAGTTTGCATTGTGTTGTGTTGTGTTGTGTGAAGTCGGATCTAGACCAAAGGAGGAGATCTCGTTCAACACATTTGTGGCAATTCTAACCCCCCCCCCTCTACCCAACCACTTTTTCAGGTCTCTTTTACCTCCTCAGGAGGAAGTCGAAGTATAATTTTAAAAGTCAAAGTATACTAATAAAGTCAGATGTAATTGTTTTTATTGTTTGGTTTGTCTTGTCATTTCTATACAGACGCTCCTTCATAAAGAAGATTATTGCGTCCTCCGTTCTGCTAAGGGACGCAGCGTTTCAAGGCCACGGCCATAAGGCAACACGCTTATCCCAGCCGCATTTGTTTTCCTAACTAGTATCAGTTGCCCTTTCTTAGCTAGGTGGACTTAGGGATACATGTGGCGGAGATTTGAACCCTTGACCCTAGATACGCAAGCCCAGCGCGCATGCCACTTGACCACCGTGCCTACTGAAAGTCAAATTGATGTTATGGATCATTGATTTAAATTCAAACTATCATTCAAACACTTTTAAAGAAGTTTATTAAAATAAAAGGCCCCGACATATAAAAAATAAAATAAAATAAATGCCATCATATGCCATGAGTTCATGAAACAACAATGATGCATGAACAAAACCAAGTTTTGGTCTATAGCCAAATACAAGAGTCTGTTACCACAACAAGGTTTGCTCTATAGCCCCATTACACGAGTCTGTTACCCCACCAAGGTTTGCTCTATAGCCCAATACACGAGTCTGTTACCACACAAAGGTTTGCTCTATAGCCAAATACAAGAGTCTGTTACCACACCAAGGTTTGCTCTATAGCCCAATACAAGAATCTGTTACCACACCAAGGTTTGCTCTATAGCCCAATACAAGACTCTGTTACCACACCAAGGTTTGCTCTATAGCCCAATACAAGAGTCTGTTACCACACCAAGGTTTGCTCTATAGCCCAATACAAGAGTCTGTTACCACACCAAGGTTTGCTCTATAGCCCAATACAAGAGTCTGTTACCCAACCAAGGTTTGCTCTATAGCCCAATACAAGACTCTGTTACCACACCAAGGTTTGCTCTATAGCCCAATACAAGAGTCTGTTACCACACCAAGGTTTGCTCTATAGCCCAATACAAGAGTCTGTTACCACACCAAGATTTGCTCTATAGCCCAATACAAGAGTCTGTTACCACACCAAGGTTTGCTCTATAGCCCAATACAAGAGTCTGTTACCACACCAAGGTTTGCTCTATAGCCCAATACAAGAGTCTGTTACCACACCAAAGTTTGCTCTATAGCCCAATACAAGAGTCTGTTACCACACCAAGGTTTGCTCTATAGCCCAATACAAGAGTCTGTTACCACACCAAGGTTTGCTCTATAGCCCAATACACGAGTCTGTTACCACACCAAGGTTTGCTCTATAGCCCAATACACGAGTTTGCTACCACACCAAGGTTTACTCTATAGCCCAATACACGAGTCTGCTACCACACCAAGGTTTGGTCTATAGCCCAATACACTAGTCTGCTACCACACCAAGTTTTGGTCTATAGCCCAATACACGAGTCTGTTAGCACACAAAGTTTTGGTCTATAGCCCAATACACGTGCCTGCTACCACACCAAGTTTTGGTCTATAGCCCAATACACGTGTCTGCTACCACACCAAGTTTTGGTCTATAGCCCAATACACGAGTCTGTTATAACACAAAGTTTTGGTCTATAGCCCAATACACGAGACTGCTGCCACTACACCTGCTACCACTACACCTGCTACCACTACACCTGCTACCACTACACCTGCTACAACTACACCTGCTACCACTACACCTGCTACCACATTTCAGAGTGAGACTCAGCACACAGCTGCACCAACGCACCATCAACAACTCTACAACTTCAATTCTCTCAGCTGTCACTGTAGCATGGGCCTAATCCGTCACGCTGCACTGTGGGCAAATCTGATTTTAGATCTCAGTCGACAGGCACGCGAGTACATTAGGTTCAAACCCTCACGGCGGCCCAAAGCGGAAGCTCCCCTAACAACCCGCGCCCAACCACTTCACGAGCACGGAATAACACAAAATCCACTTCGAGGCATTGATTGCGGGGATCGTCGCGTGTACTTGAGCACACGGCCGCTTAATTCCCGACTTTGTCCGGAAGTTGCAAGTATCACTTCACGTGATTGCTGAGATATTCGCCTGGTTCAATCATGGCGGAACATGACAGCATTCCCAAATTATCACCAGCAGATGAACTCAAGTCAAGAGAATGTTCTGGACGACCAGATTTTTTTCAGTTAATGTCTCACTGGTCCAAGTTCAGCAATCTTTCCAGCAGACTCAAAATATTTGGTTTGAAGCTTTGTTTTATCTCTGTGAGCGTTGTTACTTAACTGGGCGTTTACCTCTTGACTTGACTTTTGTATGTTGACTTAACTTTTGTATGTTGACTTAACTTTTGTATGTTGACTTAACTTTTGTATGTTGACTTAACTTTTGTATGTTGACTTAACTTTTGTATGTTGACTTAACCCTTTGGGTTTTGACTTAACTTTTGGGTTTTGACTTAACTTTTGTATATTGACTTAACTTTTGTATATTGACTTAACTTTTGGGTTTTGACTTAACTTTTGTATATTGACTTAACTTTTGTATATTGACTTAACTTTTGGGTTTTGACTTAACTTTTGTATATTGACTTAACTTTTGTATATTGACTTAACTTTTGGGTTTTGACTTAACTTTTGTATATTGACTTAACTTTTGTATATTGACTTAACTTTTGGGTTTGGACTTAACTTTTGTATATTGACTTAATTTTGTACATCTACTTAATTTGTGTGTTTTGTCTGTACCAGACCAGGAAGAATACACATACTAGCCCCCCCCCTAAATAAAATTAAAGTATTCCTCAAATTAGTTCTCAATCAATAATTTAATTGCAGCGGTAATTCAAAATTTGGTTAAATGTTCCATTTGATGATTTGTTGTTGCAAGTACTGGCAATACAATCACAAAGACATATGGATCTTTTGTTTGAAAAGAATGGCTGACATTTTTGAAAGTCGGTTTTTCCATGTTATCTACCCTAATTAATTTAAGACACTGATTTGTGATTAATATAAGATACGACTAACTATAGCTTACATAAAATGTACCTAATAAACAGTGTGTATATTTAAAACAATATGGCACTCTTTTTCCTTACACAAACTGAAACTTGAATATATAATGTTAAAAATTTTCAGTTTATAACCCGACCCCCCACCCAGCAGTGGCGTAACAACGGGTTGGTATCGGGGCAGTTGCCAAGGGCGCCAGCTCAAAAGGGCGCCACTAGAACTATTTTAAAAAAATTGTATTTAAATAAATACAGTCGGACCTCTCTAATTTGAACTCAAAAGGACCCGAAAAAAATCGACTTACGGAGTTTTTGAGTTAGGGAAAGTGACGTAATAGGCGCCGATTAATCAAGGACAATGTAGATAATGAGAGGTGGCGGTAACAGCCATACCGGCTAGTAGGCTTGAGAGGAAAGAGAGGCGGTGTCTATGTTTCATATGAAAGGAAGCCAACTTGTTTTGACTTGCCGACACAAGCCCGTGAGAGGAGACACCTTCCCTCACATTCCCAACTTTACACCCTCCACAGGGGATGGGGGGAGTAAGATTTTTCTTTTTAAAAAGAGTCGCAACATGCAGCAAATGGACGCGAATTAGTTACCACTCCTTTTTCTTGTTGTTGTATTTTTTTGTACTTGCAAAGGTCGCTTAATCCCTCGTGGAATGCACTAAACAGTGGTTCTCAAACATTTTGGGCCTACCGCCCACTTTCTAGTAAAAATAATACTCAGCGCCCCCCCCCCGAATTTAGTTTTTATTATTCTAAAACTACGATCCGCGGGCACTATGCGGCCAGTCAGAGTATATTATGTGGCCAGTCAGAGTATATTATGTGGCCAGTCAGAGTATATTATGTGGCCAGTCAGAGTATATTATGTGGCCAGTCAGAGAATATTATGTGGCCAGTCAGAGTATATTATGTGGCCAGTGGCCAGTCAGAGTATATTATGTGGCCAGTCAGAGTATATTTTGTGGCCAGTCAGAGTATATTATGTGGCCAGTCAGAGTATATTATGTGGCCCGTAGGCATGCACATGTAGCATTCTTGTGTCATGTTAATTTTATTTGCTTATACTTTTTTTTAATATTTTTGAAATTTTATTCCCAGTATTTGATTCGATTCTAGAGGTATATAATCGGGTTTAGTTTTATGGCTTCAGAATCATTAGTCATTAATTGTTAACATACCTGTTCGAAACTACATTTCAGCTCAACATGAATTTGCTATTGTTTACGTTTACATTTCGAACGGTTTTGAAAATTTTTGATTTAAAAGCAAATAGACGTTGATTTAGCAATGAGTGCTACCAAAGAAAGTAAGATTGAGGACCAATTTCTTTTGAAATGACGAATTAACTGTTAAATATTGCTTCACGAGCGTTGGGAGAAAAGCAGCCTGCTTGCTGTGCCGTGAGTGTGTGAGCGTCTTTAATAAGTGCGACTTAAAAAGATACCACCTTACAAAACATGTGTGTTTCGGGCACAATTTAAGGAACCATGAGAGAAAAATTAAATGCAAGAAGTTTGTTAATAATTTAAAGAAGCAGCACAATTTTTTCACCAAAAGTCTTAAATACAAGATGCTGCAACCGAAGCCAGTTTGGAGATATCTCATAAGATTGTAAAACGGAACAAGTCTTTTTCTGACAGTGAATTTATCAAGAAATGCTTGACATATGCTGCAAGCGTTATGTGTCCGGAACAGAAAACATAATTTGACACCATTTCTTTATCAAGGGAACTTTAGTCAGACGTTTAGAAAAAAAGGTGACAATTTGATGCACCAACTTCGAGATGTTAACAATGACTTTGTTGGTACTCTTGCATTGGATTAAAGTACCAATGTATAGGAACAGCACAATTTTTGGTATTTATACGGGGAATACATCTTCGTTTCGAGCTTAACGAAGAATTACTCTGTGTTGAGGCACACAAATACACAACTACAGGCCAGGATTTATTCAATACTGTAGAGTTGTAGAGAACTGTTGTGAAATAACTGGGTTGGTGTGGAACAATATGGCCAGTGTAATAACCGATGGAGTGCGAGCTTTAACTGGAAAAAGTAGTATGAACAATAAAATTAAAGAATATCAGCCTGACCACACACTCTTACCTCTCCACTGTGTCAACCACCAGGAAAGTCTGTATAAGGTTGTGTTGAATTTCAAGCAGTTTTTAGTTTGATAAACTTTGTAAAAGCAATGGAACTTAATCACTGGTGTTAAAAGCACTGTTTGAAGATTTGAATATTATATTATCTACCACGGCAGTGTCCTCTAGCTGAGCCTGGGCAAGTTATTGAGGCAAGTATGAGATCTCAAGGAAGAAATAGTTATGTTGCTGGAGATGAAGGGTTTTGTTTGTTATTTTGTTATTTCCATAGTAAATGGAGAGAGGAACTTGGAACTTTTGTGTTAGTTGATCAAATTTTATATCTCACATTAAATCCCACAATCGATCACAATAAATATCAATAAAACTTCTGAGTTCTGAGTCCCCTTGTGTGACAATTTAGTTTGTGACTAAAAAAATATGTTCTGCTTTTTCATGCGAGATTCTACATTCCACACTGCAGCTGGGCCTCATCTTTTAAAAAAGTTTTTTTGTTCATTTTATAATTGTGAGTTTCTATTGTTATGTATGTTATAATGAGTCTGACACATTGACACATTGACACATTGACACAGTGGCGTAGCTAGGGGGGGCGGTGGGGGCGGTCCGCCCCGGGCGGCATGCAATTTGGGGGCGGCATTTGGGGGCATTCGAAAAATACAGCCCTTTCGGACAACCGCCCTTTTTCTTTTGAAAGAGGAAAACCCGGGTGAAAATAAAATATTCGTACTTTCGAGTCGCAATTAACGGATTCTCAAGACATTTTTTATCACATACTGTTTGTTATAACTAACGCATAACCGTTAAGAAATTTAAAATCGTTTAAAATGTATCAATTTGTTTTGAAAATTAAGCGGTATACATCACAGGTGACGCTTTTTATAAGAAAACAACACAAAGAACACATCACTGCTGGACCGAAAATACTATTAATATCGCCGCGACAGTTATTTGCGTGGATTTTCGATATGCACAGAATGATACGCGAAAGAGTATCCACATGGCATTGTGGTTCAAATATTGTGTTTAACTTGCAAGTAGTAATTTATATTACTGTTTAAGTTTCAGAAAATTATTCTAAGGTAATTAAAAAAAATAATTTTTTTGTTTTTCTTTTTGTTTGTTTTTTTCATTAAAGTAGCACAAACAAAATGTGTGTGTTTCATTAAAATACGTTTATTCACTAAAACTTTTATGCATATCCTATTAAAGTAATGTTTAGATAGTTTGAATTAATTAGTCTATTTTAGTGAAAATTATTACGATTTTTCACAAGAAAGATTAATCACTATTGTTGTTTTTTTCCCCAAATTTTGCATAATGGTGAATATTTCTTAAGATCGTGGATGGTGTATTCACCATTGAAGAAAATTATATATTGTTTTTGCTGTCAACTTTTTTGTTTGGTGATTTTTTCCAATCAAATTTTAACACGGAAAATAGTTTTAACAAATAGTGGAAATTTAATCTCAAAATAAGTCAACACGAGTTGAGTCTACTGCAGATTCGATCATTTTCCCAATGGAAGGAATTAGAAATAAGAATTGGACATGGTGCATCTTTTGATAATCTACAACAACAGAATATTGATAAAGAAATAAGAAAAAATGAAAGGAAATTCTCACATTACTTGATATAATTAGATTCTTAGCTAAACAAAATTTGGCGTTGAGAGGTCATCGTCAAAGTATTCATGAGAAAGACATCAATTCAATAAAAAATATAGGACATTTTCTAGAGCTTTTGGACTTGTTGACCAAGTACGACCCAGTATTATGTGAACATTTTGTACAAATTAAGATGGGTAATAAATATAGTGTCTCCTATTTGTGGAAAATGATTCAAAATGAATTCATAGACCTATTGAGAGGTGCGCGCGAGAAAAACAATAATGGACCAATTAAAGCAAGCTAAAAACTTTTATATGATATTTGACAGCTCTCCAGATATTTCAAACAAATATTAAACTAGTCAAATTAAAAGGTACGTAGTTATTTATGTTGGCGAAGTTAAAGTTGCAGAATCGTTTATTTACTTTGTAGAAAATAAAGGAAACGCCAAGCTAGAAGGGAAAAACATGTGAGTGGGGAAAATTCACAAGACGTGGTCCTATCTTTAGAACATGAAGTACAACGAGAAATGTTTTAATCCATGGATCGAATTATACAGGAATTAAAAGAACTCTTTGATCAGTTGCATGTAAATGTAAGAAAATATTCGTGTATAATCCCAAGTAACCTATTAAGTGAAGAAATTGAATGTCAAATAAATGATTTTATTGACATTGATAAAGAACAGTTCTATAATGAAAGAAAACTGATCCAGGTTGTGTGGCTGTACCTATACTACAAAAAGAGGCATTGCGTTGGAAAAATGGAGGAAAAGGTCCGCTTGTCGTATTAATTTATAAATAAAGCTTAAATATATTGTTTTCATTGCACAATTTGTTTGTGTATTTTGTATTCTAAGAATTTTTATAACAATTATTGTTATCAGTGTCGCTAGTTGTGAAATGAGCTTCTCCAAACTGAAGTTGATAAAAAATTGTCTTCGTTCCACAATGAGTGCATGATTTAAGACACGGGTTGGGAAACCATGCTCGCGAGCCAGATGAGGCTCTATTGATGGCTGCATCAGACAAATCTCGACTATTCTTTAAAAAAAAACGTTTATTCAGATTCCTTTGAATTGCATAAACAATAAACAGCGTAACAATGATATTAAAAAGAATTAAGTGACATAATTATGGTACTTTTAGTGTTGAAATTACACAAAATGCACACATTTACTTGAATTTTTAGTTTTAAAAATAATGTATGGCTCTCTCAGACAAAAAGTTTCCCGACCCTTGATTTAAGACTACAAAATCTTGCAATATTGTCCATAGAACAAAATATAAAAAATTATTTAAATTTTGATAGCATAATACACGATTTTTCTACTATGAAAGTTATGAAAATAAATGTATAAATAATATGTTTACATAATGTACACAATTTGTTTGTAAAAATATAATTTCATCATTTATTTATAAATACAAAATAAAGCATACTAATTGGTAATTTAATTTTTTGGTGTAAATTTGGAATACGTTTGTCTCATGTGCAACCTCAGTAACTTTCTTGTAACCTTAAAAAAAAAGTATCTCGTATTTTTATAAAAAATATGTATTTATTATTTATAGGTATAACATCTTGTTTGGCCTCCTTTATTGCCACTAACTTAAATATGGCATTCAATGGTAGAAATGTTTGCCACCTTTACTTTGTTTCAATTACAATTATTTATTTATGTTTATTAATTTATAAAAACCATGGTATTATATACCTAGAAAGGGCGGCAAATTGGAGACCGCGGCGAAAAGTCTAGCTACGCCACTGCATTGACACGATTGTTTTTATTTATAATACACGTTACTTCAAGTTTTGCTGTAATCTTTATTAACGCAACACTATCCCGTTTTATCAACCAATTTGTTTGGTAGTATTTAGTAAATAATAAAAATTTAAACTGCAAATTAGTATTATTTCTGTCTTGTGCATTTTTATATTCACGTTGTATGACTGTCACTATCAGACTACGTAATTATTGTCATTAATAAAATAGAAATTCAATTATTTTTTCTATCAAAAGTAAAAAATCGCAAAGCTGAAACGTGTCAATTTATCAAAGGCGCCAAAAATAAATTAGCCAAGGGCGCAAAAAATAAATTAGCCAAGGGAATCAAAAATAAATTAGTCAAGGGCGCCAAAAATAAATTAGCCAAGGGCACCAAAAACCTAGTTACGCCTCCCCCCCCCCAGAAAACTACTAATATGTATTAATGCAAAAAGTCATTGAGACAAAAATTATAGATTTATATAAATGGCGTGTGAAGTACTAAAGTAACTAAAATACTAAGCAGATGAACTTCAGCATTATATTTGGTACACGAGTGTGGGGCGTACTTTGATTATCATTAATAATTTCTTCCTGTCTGAAAGCTGATACAATACACATATATATTTTTGGTAAACGAGTCGTGCGTACTTTGAATATCATTAAAAATTTCTTCCTGTCTGAAAGCTGATACAATACACATATATTTCGTCCAAACTCCCTAAATTTCTCTCCCTCTGATAACTCTTACATTCCCATTATTTCTTCATGTCTGTTAAAACTGTTACATTCCTATAACTTTTTCCTGTTAGTTAAACTTTGACATTTCCAGAATTTATTCCTATCTGATAACTGTTACAATTCCAACATTTCTTACTGTCAGATAATTGTTACAATCCCGGAAATTCTTCCTGTCAGATAACTTTTTCCATTCACATAACTGTTACATTCACAGATCTTCTTCCGGTCATATAATCTTTACATTCCCTGGATTTCTTCCTGTCAGATAACTTTTACATTTTCAAAATTTCTTCGTGATGTAAAACTGTTACTTTCCTAGTTTTTCTTCTTGTTAGATATGTTTTTTAAATTTCCAGAACATTATATCTTTAGATAACTGTTACATTTCCAGATTTTTTTTGTTTGATAACTGTTACACCATGTCGACGAGACACAAACAACGATTTGTTAATCTCTCCTGGAAAATGTTCAAGTAATAGTTGACAGGCGGGGAGCGTGGGTGTGGAGTTATAGCACTCACTGACACAAGCTGGGAGGCGGGGGGGGGGTGTGGAGTTATAGCACTCACTGACACAAAATGGGAGGCGGGGGTGGGGGGTGGGTGACTGGGCTTAACCTTGTCTATCAGCCCCAAACTCCGTCACACACTGCGTCCTCTGGAAAATATTTGAGATTGAGATAATCAACCAGCTGCGGAATGGAATTATTTCTCCCATCCACTTAATTGATCCAAGCGTGGTATCTTATGTTCTTCAATGACCTGTCAATGACCTGTCAATGACCTGTCAATGACCTGTCAATGACCTGTCAATGACCTGTCAAAACATAATATATATATCTCCTATTCATTTATGCTATAAATTCAAATGACGCATTTGATTTCTGCAAAAATATTTCCTATTACTGGATTGCTGCAACAACCGTTATATCTTTGTGTGTCACAGAATTATACTATCTATTAAACGTTAATTATAAAATTCGTTTAATTTCCATCAATTAAAATAATACTAATAATAATAATTATAATTATTATTATTATTATGATTATTATTTTAGTCCCATAACCTCTTTTTGTGGTCGTAGGGGGTTCTAAAGTTTCCATTAGAACATTCTCGGGCTTGGTAGACCCTGGCGGCGCCCATCTCCTCTCCAGGTCAGCGGAGGACTTTCTTAGTGTTAGTCATTCATCAAAATTTTTATAGTGGCTTTAACGTGTACTCGATCCCACGCCCCTCAGCTTGTGAGGCGAGCGCACTATTGATTTCGCTATCCAGCCTCCAAAATTATTATATTTCTTATTAAATTTTTACATTAAAAGGACTTAAGTTGTTTTCAGTGGCGTAGCTAGACATTTTGCCGCCCGGGGCGGTCTCCAATTTGCCACTATTTTTAGGGGCCGTCTATAAATGACGTCACGCACCGTCCACACATTTGTGACGATGTGAGACGAGGGGGTTGGGTGTTTAAGAAATGTGACGTCACGTCAAAACGAGCAACTTTAAATAAAAATTTCAACTTGAATATTTGATTACGGACACTTTCTTTAATGACGTTTATGTAAAACGCGGGTTACGATATTAGAATGCAGCGTTACACTAAAAACATACTTAAATGACAAATTTTTTATTTGAAACATACTCATTTTCAAACAGAAAATGCGGCTTTTATGGGGTGTTGGGGGTGGGTGGGTCAAAGCTTTGTGACGTCTTAAATTGAAGAAGGGGTCTAAGTTTTTGTGACGACGTGTGACGAGGGGAGGGGGGTGTAAAATCAGCCAAAAGTGCGTGACGTCATTTATGGACGGCCAGTAAGTCGATTATATGATGGTTTTTATCAATTAATAAACATAAATAAACAATTGTAATTGAAACGAAGTAAAGGTAGGGAACATGTTTATCATTGCATGCCATATTTATGTAAGCAGTAATAAAAGAAGCCGCATAAGATTATATACCTATAAATACAAAATTATAAAATACAAGATACTTTTTTTTAAGGCCACAAGAAAGTTATTGAGGTAGCAGGTCCTACGAAATAAGACAAAACATATTCCAAATTTACACCCCAAAAAACTACATTACCAAACACTATTCTTTTATTTTGTATTTATAAATAAATGATTTTTTTTTACAAAGAAAGAAATTGTATACATCAGTATGTAAACATATTTATACATTTACTTTCCTAACTTTCATGATAGAAAAATCGTGTATTATGCTATCTAAATTAAAATTATCTTCACTATATTGTTCTATGGACTATGGAGAGTATTGCAAGATTTTGTTGTCTTTAATCGCTCATTGTGGAACGAAGATACTTTTTTTATCAACTTCAGTTCGGAGAAGCTCCTTTCAAAACTAGCGACACTGATAGCAATAGTTGAAAAAATTCATAGCAAAATTACAATGTTGGGTACAGAATTTTCCAATCTATACTGTTGAATAAATTTTAATAGATCAAGGGGGCCTTTCCCCCCGTTTTTCTAACATAATGCCTCTTCTTGTAGTGTAGGTACAGCCATAAAAACCTGGATCCTTTTTCTTTCCATATTGAACTGTTCTTTATCAATGTCAAAACAGTAAGTTATTTGATGTTCAAATGCTTCATTTTGTAGGTTACATGGTATTAAATACGAATATTTTCTTGCAAGGACATGCAACTCATCAAAGCGTTCTTTTATAATTCCTTCCATGGATAAAAACATTTCTCGATGTACTTCTTTTTCTATAGATAGAACCACGTCTTTTTAATTTTCCCCACTCATAATTTTTTTCCTAACTCCGCGTTTAGTTGATATCTCCAACTCTTCACAAATTGTTTGGCTGATATCACATATTTTTTCTATTAGCACATCTCTTTGTTCCATGCAATGGGTTTGAATTAATTTTAAAAATGACGGGTTCCCATTTACTGAGATAACATAGAAAAGAAAAAGATTGCATTGAATTGAGTAAAATTCCAGCATCTGATCTCGTTTTACTAGTTACTTCTTCAGATGTCAATTTTTCTAAGACGCTTGAAATTTTAAAGTACTGGTATGTTTTTTCGAAATTATCTATGCCTATTGTGGTGTTTATTAACGGAGAAATTTGAATATTTTAATATTCTTATCATAAATCTTAATGATTTTCCATAAAATAGACTCACTTTAAATTTTAAAGTAATGATGTCTTTTTTTCGAAATTATCTATGCCTATTGTGGTGTTTATTAAAGGAGAAATTTCAATATTTTAATATTCTTATCATAAATCTTTATTATTTTCCATAAAATAGACGAATTCAACTTATTTACACATTAAATTATTAAATTGGATCGACGTAACATTTTTAATGAATAACCGCATTTTAATGAAAAACACAAAGTAATGCAAAAAAAGCAAAATAAATTAAATTTTAAATAACTTGCCTTACAATAATTTTCTGAAAACTGAAACAGTAATATAAATCACTACTTGAAAGTTAAACACAATATTTGAACCACCATGCCGTGTAGGTAAATTCGCGCATCATTCTGCGAATGTTGAAATTCCACGTAAAAACTGTCGTGGCGATAATAATAGCACATATTATATTATTCAGCCCAGCGGTGATGTGTTTTTTGGTACTTTTCTATAAAAGAGTCATCTGTGACTTATACCGCTTAGTTTTCCAAACAAATCGATACCTTTTTTGAGCGATTAAAAATTTTTGAACGGTTTTGCGTTAGTTATAATATCCACTATGTAATTTTAAAAAATGTTTTGCAAATCCGTTAATTAAGCCTCGAAATTACTAATATTTTTGTTTCACCATGGTTTTCCCCTTTGAAAAGAAAAAGGGCGGTTGTCGGAAATGGTTGTACTTTTCAAAGGCCCACAAACGCCTTCCCCTTAATGAGTGCCGCCCGGGGCGGACCGCCCCCACCACCCCCCTTAGCTACGCCACTGGTTGTTTTAAAGGTGACCGTTAGATTACA
>CALYLW010000365.1:257581-310081 GCA_944989445.1 Ampullaceana balthica
GCGTGGTATCTTATGTTCTTCAATGACCTGCGTGGTATCTTATGTTCTTCAATGACCTGCGTGGTATCTTATGTTCTTCAATGACCTGCGTGGTATCTTATATTCTTCAATGACCTGCGTGGTATCTTATGTTCTTCAATGACCTGCGTGGTATCTTATGTTCTTCAATGACCTGCGTGGTATCTTATGTTCTTCAATGACCTGCGTGGTATCTTATGTTCTTCAATGACCTGCGTGGTATCTTATGTTCTTCAATGACCTGTGTGGTATCTTATGTTCTTCAATGACCTGCGTGGTATCTTATGTTCTTCAATGACCTGCGTGGTATCTTATGTTCTTCAATGACCTGCGTGGTATCTTATGTTCTTCAATGACCTGCGTGGTATCTTATGTTCTTCAATGACCTGCGTGGTATCTTATGTTCTTCAATGACCTGCGTGGTATCTTATGTTCTTCAATGACCTGCGTGGTATCTTATGTTCTTCAATGACCTGCGTGGTATCTTATGTTCTTCAATGACCTGCGTGGTATCTTATGTTCTTCAATGACCTGCGTGGTATCTTATGTTCTTCAATGACCTGCGTGGTATCTTATGTTCTTCAATGACCTGCGTGGTATCTTATGTTCTTCAATGACCTGCGTGGTATCTTATGTTCTTCAATGACCTGCGTGGTATCTTATGTTCTTCAATGACCTGCGTGGTATCTTATGTTCTTCAATGACCTGCGTGGTATCTTATGTTCTTCAATGACCTGCGTGGTATCTTATGTTCTTCAATGACCTGCGTGGTATCTTATGTTCTTCAATGACCTGCGTGGTATCTTATGTTCTTCAATGACCTGCGTGGTATCTTATGTTCTTCAATGACCTGCGTGGTATCTTATGTTCTTCAATGACCTGCGTGGTATCTTATGTTCTTCAATGACCTGCGTGGTATCTTATGTTCTTCAATGACCTGCGTGGTATCTTATGTTCTTCAATGACCTGCGTGGTATCTTATGTTCTTCAATGACCTGCGTGGTATCTTATGTTCTTCAATGACCTGCGTGGTATCTTATGTTCTTCAATGACCTGCGTGGTATCTTATGTTCTTCAATGACCTGCGTGGTATCTTATGTTCTTCAATGACCTGCGTGGTATCTTATGTTCTTCAATGACCTGCGTGGTATCTTATGTTCTTCAATGACCTGCGTGGTATCTTATGTTCTTCAATGACCTGCGTGGTATCTTATGTTCTTCAATGACCTGCGTGGTATCTTATGTTCTTCAATGACCTGCGTGGTATCTTATGTTCTTCAATGACCTGCGTGGTATCTTATGTTCTTCAATGACCTGCGTGGTATCTTATGTTCTTCAATGACCTGCGTGGTATCTTATGTTCTTCAATGACCTGCGTGGTATCTTATGTTCTTCAATGACCTGCGTGGTATCTTATGTTCTTCAATGACCTGCGTGGTATCTTATGTTCTTCAATGACCTGCGTGGTATCTTATGTTCTTCAATGACCTGCGTGGTATCTTATGTTCTTCAATGACCTGCGTGGTATCTTATGTTCTTCAATGACCTGCGTGGTATCTTATGTTCTTCAATGACCTGCGTGGTATCTTATGTTCTTCAATGACCTGCGTGGTATCTTATGTTCTTCAATGACCTGCGTGGTATCTTATGTTCTTCAATGACCTGCGTGGTATCTTATGTTCTTCAATGACCTGCGTGGTATCTTATGTTCTTCAATGACCTGCGTGGTATCTTATGTTCTTCAATGACCTGCGTGGTATCTTATGTTCTTCAATGACCTGCGTGGTATCTTATGTTCTTCAATGACCTGCGTGGTATCTTATGTTCTTCAATGACCTGCGTGGTATCTTATGTTCTTCAATGACCTGCGTGGTATCTTATGTTCTTCAATGACCTGCGTGGTATCTTATGTTCTTCAATGACCTGCGTGGTATCTTATGTTCTTCAATGACCTGCGTGGTATCTTATGTTCTTCAATGACCTGCGTGGTATCTTATGTTCTTCAATGACCTGCGTGGTATCTTATGTTCTTCAATGACCTGCGTGGTATCTTATGTTCTTCAATGACCTGCGTGGTATCTTATGTTCTTCAATGACCTGCGTGGTATCTTATGTTCTTCAATGACCTGCGTGGTATCTTATGTTCTTCAATGACCTGCGTGGTATCTTATGTTCTTCAATGACCTGCGTGGTATCTTATGTTCTTCAATGACCTGCGTGGTATCTTATGTTCTTCAATGACCTGCGTGGTATCTTATGTTCTTCAATGACCTGCGTGGTATCTTATGTTCTTCAATGACCTGCGTGGTATCTTATGTTCTTCAATGACCTGCGTGGTATCTTATGTTCTTCAATGACCTGCGTGGTATCTTATGTTCTTCAATGACCTGCGTGGTATCTTATGTTCTTCAATGACCTGCGTGGTATCTTATGTTCTTCAATGACCTGCGTGGTATCTTATGTTCTTCAATGACCTGCGTGGTATCTTATGTTCTTCAATGACCTGCGTGGTATCTTATGTTCTTCAATGACCTGCGTGGTATCTTATGTTCTTCAATGACCTGCGTGGTATCTTATGTTCTTCAATGACCTGCGTGGTATCTTATGTTCTTCAATGACCTGCGTGGTATCTTATGTTCTTCAATGACCTGCGTGGTATCTTATGTTCTTCAATGACCTGCGTGGTATCTTATGTTCTTCAATGACCTGCGTGGTATCTTATGTTCTTCAATGACCTGCGTGGTATCTTATGTTCTTCAATGACCTGCGTGGTATCTTATGTTCTTCAATGACCTGCGTGGTATCTTATGTTCTTCAATGACCTGCGTGGTATCTTATGTTCTTCAATGACCTGTCAAAACATAATATATATATCTCCTATTCATTTAGGCTATAAATTTAAGTGACGCATTCGATTTCTGCAAAAATATTTCCTATTGCTGCAACAACCGTTATATCTTTGTGTGTCACAGACTTATACTATCTATTAAACTTTAATTATAAAATTCGTTTAATTTCCATCAATTAAAATAATACTAATAATAATAATTATAATTATTATTATTATTATGATTATTTTAGTCCCATAACATCTTTTTGTGGTCGTAGGGGGTTCTAATGTTTCCATTAGAACATTCTCGGGCTTGGTAGACCCTGGTGGCACCCATCCCTCTCCAGGACAGCGTAGGACTTTCTTAGCGTTAGTCATTCATCAACATTTTTATAGTAGCTGTATTACGTGTGCTCGATCCCACGCCCCTCAGCTTGTGAGGCGAGCGCACTATTGACTTCGCTATCCAGCCTCCAAAATTATTATATTTCTTATTAAATTTTTACATTAAAAGGACTTGAGTTGTTTTAAAGGTGACAGTTGGATTACATATAACTTATTATAATATTTGCATTGCGTACAATCTCGTCCACCACACACAATTGCATATAGTATTTCCTCGTTCTTCGCTGAAGATACGTTATTCACCCCTACCTGCGAATGGCGAAAATTCACGAAAATGGATGCAGTTTTGAAACACCCATGCATGAGACTATATACGGTACTAAATGCTTCCGAAACACTTTCTAAAGACACTCTTACTCATTACACAGTAATAATGTAGTTATATTGTATGAAGTTATGTATTTAACTTATGTAGTATTGATAACGCAAACACATTTTAACTTTGTTCTGCAACAATATTTTATTTACGGTCACAAGATATATGCACTTTATATACGTATGTAGTATGTACATATTGTACATACAGTATTTGCATTTATTTAAAAACAACCACGTACTGTTTTGCAATAATAAAATTGAAAAAAATTGTTAGTGCACTCGCCAATAATAAATTATAATGAAATGATGCGATAGGCAGTGGCATAGATAGGGGAGGTGGTCCAAATTAGAAAGTCCCCTCGGGCCTCCACTTGAGGGAGGGGGGCCAAAAAGGTGTCAGAAAATTTTTAATTAAATATTACGCCACTGCCATGTATACAGGGCCCCCAAAAGAGGCAAAGCCCACGGGCCCTCAAATCCCTACAAATTCCTAGCTACGCCACTGGCGATAGTGTTAAGAGCCTAACCCTCGAATATGCGGGGCCGCGAATGGCAAACCGTGAAGAAGCGAGGATATACTGTATTTTGAACTGTGTCACTCGTACAGAGATTGTTCAAAGTTGAGTAGTGAATATTTTTTTCAAATTTGTTGAATTCAATAGTGTTAACAAAAAACAGTGAGTGAAAAATAACAAATAGTAGGTCCGCCTCCTTACACTCTAATTACGTAACTCTCTTTTTAATACTATCTTTCTTATACTCCCATTGTTATACTCTCATTGTTATACTCTCATTATTAAAATATCATTAATATACTCTCATTAATATACGCTCATTACTATACTCACATTGTTATACAGTTATAAAGCAGCAGACAAATCACCTTGCTGTCAAAGAGAGGCGTAAGTAGCCGAGGAGCGAAGGATGGATGAGGCTATAACAGACAGAAGAGCTAGGAGAAAGGCCAAAACATTGGGAAGCACAGAACTCGTGTGCAAAAGCTGTGGTAAAGACTGTCACTCAAAGATAGGACTGCACGAGGTAATGAACCCAACCCAACGGTGATGCACTATCGTCTCGCGAGACATGCAACCCAACCCAACGGTGATGCACCATCGTCTCGCGAGACATGCAACCCAACCCAACGGTGATGCACCATCGTCTCGCGAGACATGCAACCCAACCCAACGGTGATGCACCATCGTCTCGCGAGACATGCAACCCAACCCCACGATGATGCACCATCGTCTCGTGAGACATGCAACCCAACCCAACGGTGATGCACCATCGTCTCGTGAGACATGCAACCCAACCCAACGGTGATGCACCATCGTCTCGCGAGACATGCAACCCAACCCAACGGTGATGCACCATCGTCTCGCGAGACATGCAACCCTACCCAACGGTGATGCACCATCGTCTCGCGAGACATGCAACCCAACCCAACGGTGATGCATCATCGTCTCGCGAGTAAGAAGGATGCCGGTGATACTCTCATTGTAATACTCTCATTGTTATAATTTTATTGTTATAATCTCATTGCTTTATCTTTATTATTTGCTCTCATAGTTATATTCTCATTGTTATACTCTCATTGTTACACTCTTAAAGTTATGCTGTTATTGTAATAACATTATAATATTCTCCTGGTTATAATTTTATTACTTTACTCTCATTGTTATACACGAACTAAAACTTTTGGCGAAAGGTCATTCTCTTTTTGTGCAGCCAAACAATGGAATTCTCTACCATTAAACATCCGTAGTATTCCAACTACCAAGTCCATCAAGACTGCACTTAAGACGCAACTTTTCAAAATGTATTTACAAAATTAATGAAACAACATTTGTTTTAATGATTAGCATAGCTTATGTGTAATGTACTGTCCTTTATGTTGTTATTATGGTATGAATGGTTATTTAATTATTATATGTATGTTATGATCTCCATGTAAAGCGCTGTGAGCCGTTTCCTTGCTGGGATACAGCGCTATAAAATTATCAATTATTGTTATTATTATTGTTGTTCTTTTATTGTTATCATCTGATGGCTATGCTCTCAGTGTTAAGGTCTCATTAGCATTCCCATCCAGTTTAGCTTTATTTGATCATCTGTCAAGTTCTGGAAATGATTAAACTCTCGTTTGATGAAAACCCACGCGCGTATGTTTGTATGGTAACCTTTTATCGAAAACATCATCTGATACGGCTGCAGATTTACAACAGTAATATTGAGCCGTCCTTGTGTGCTCAATCGATAGTCCTGAAAGGTTTCATATGCTATAAATAAGACAGGATGAAAGGAACTTTGGAAAAAAAAATTAAACAAGACAGGAACAACATAGAAGGCCATTTGGAGACTGTGGATTTTTTGGATAAAGAGATTTTTTTCCTCTGAAATTTAATGGATAAATCTCTTTAAAAATAAAAATAATAATTGATTCCATTATGTGACTCAGCTTCACTAAACTGTAATAATTAATGGATCTGAAACAGCAGCAATGAGGGAAAACTCGGGAGTTCCACAGATAACTGTGTTAGCTCCCTTAATCTTTTGATAACATATATATGATTGCCCAACAACATCACAACAGGAACAAAAGTTAGATTATTTGCTGATTATTGTATAACCTATAGAACATTTAAATAAGACCAAGATAGCAAAATCTTACAAAAAGACTTAGATGAATTGATAAAATGGGAAACTGACTGGAGTATGTCTTTCCACCCAGAAAAGGGTCAACTATAAATAGTAACAAAGAAAAAGAAACAAATAAATTCAAGATATTTCATCCATGGAAAAGAACTGACCCAAACTAAAGATGCAAAATAATTAGGAGTAATAATAAATGAGAAACTATCATGGAATCCCCATGTCAATGAAGTTATTAAGAAATCAAACAAAGCCTATTAAGCATTATAAAAAGAAACTTTTACAAATGTAATCCTGTACAATAAAAGGCAATGTTCTGTCCGGTCATCGATAGCGATTGATCCTTCAAACACATGTGACTCCTACAGCCAATCACATTGAACACGATTACGTGGACGTTCAAAACGAGTTATTTGTGGTGCAGTATTTCTTCCAAGACTTTATTTTGAGTTACACGCGTTGGGATTTATAGTCAAAAGCTCTGTTTTTACGAGTTATTTATTTTAAAAATAATGAATATTATTTTTGACGTGTGATGTCACAGTTGTTTTAAAGACTCCCCCTCGTCACACATCATCACCAATGTGTGACCTTCCCTTCCCCTAGGTGCGTGACGTCATTTATTGACGTCCCGTATGAGTCAAAATGGCACATCGCGCTGCACAATGTTCCCTTTAAGGCTGCGCGGCCGCGCAGATATCTTACAGACGCCATGTAGCAGTTGAGAATGTCCGCGCTGTTAATTTTGTAAAATATAGCACCAAAAAATGGTTTATGTACAACTTTGCGCACGAGCTTTTTATAACTTATTTTGCACACGGACCAACGAACCTTAGAGGGAACATAAATCGCGCATGCGCAGTATTTATTAATGAAGTAATACCGTGCGATACTGAAGTGTGTGAGTACGGCAGTTGCTACCATTCAGTGCACAATTCGCGCAATAACTATAAACTGTCACTGTTGTATCGAGCTGTATCTGAGCTGCCAATTGGCCAACTGAAAACAATGTGAAAACTAAAAACTGAAACAGACAACTAAACACTAAAATTACTAATTTAACATTATGTGCTAATTTATTATTATTCATCCTGAACTTTTGATCTTAATATTACTTATTCTAATGTAATTATTAAACATTTCAATGATTCAATATGAGTATATGTCATCATTGTCATGTCTATAGTAATGTATTGCAGTAATGAACAATCGAGTGACTCCACTCACCTCATTCAAGTGATGTAGTACGTTATTTTGTTTTTTATTTGTAAATCGGCTCCTGCATCCGGCCAGATCTCAATTCATAAATCCGGCAAACCCGGCTCCTGCCGGTTTTCAAAAGTTTGAATCCGGTACATCCGGTACATCCGGTACATTCAACTAAATCTGAGCTATAATTGATTCATCCCATAGAAATGAATATCAAGTTGATTCTTCTATTTAACCTATTTAACCTATTCAACCTATTTAACCTATACTCCCCACATCAGACGTCTTCTCTATTAAGTGGCTACTGTAAGTCTCTTATTTTTACATGTTCGTTGCATGTCAACGCAGAATTCATGATTTTCGTCGGCATATTCCTGTCTTAGAACATTATACATTTTTTTATCCATTATTTTGACATAAAAATATTTAATTTCCAATATACCAATGACTGTCCATGATCTAATTGATGAGACAGCAACTGAAAATGATATACATGACCTAGTATATGGGATAGCAACTGAAACTGATATACATGACCTAGTATATGGGACTGCAACTGCGTCTGATATATGTGACCTAGTATATGGGATAGCAACTGCATCTGATATACATGACCTAACATGTTCAACCCCTGAATTCGACATATCGCCATGGTAGAGATGAATATCGATCATTTGGTCCAGCCGAAGAATGTGATTCAATAAGGAGGCTGTAGATAGCTGTTATGTGACAAGGGCCCGCCCCCCCCTCACCCACCCCACCCCCACCCTCTGTAACAAAGACACCACAGGCGTGAAAAGCTTTCAACTGTGAGATCATTGTGGACTCTGGGACGTGTCGATAGTTTCATTAAAAAAATCCACTTCGATTTTTTTTGTTAGTGAATCCCAATAAATGAACACCGGACAGACCAGGCGGTGTTCAATAGGATAAAGTGAACACCGGACAGACCAGGTGTGTTCAATCGGATAAAGTGAACACCGGACAGACCAGGCGGTGTTCAATAGACCAGGCGGTGTTCAACAGACCTGGCGGTGTTCAATAGACCAGGCGGTGTTCAATAGACCTGGCGGTGTTCAATAGACCAGGCGGTGTTCAAGAGACCAGGCGGTGTTCAATAGGATAAAGTAAGAGAAGGGTGGGAGGTAAGTATGGTGTTAGTATCATGACGACATACCACAAATGGTCAACTTCAGTCATCACTGGACAATTGAATATCTACTCAACGTGTTCAAACGTCCGTGTACAATTATCTCCAAGTCAAAATGTTCTCTTATCACAAGAAATGTTAAATGTTCACAAATGACGACAAAGCCAAAATGTTCAGTTATGGTCATGAAGTCTAAATTTTCAGATATGGCGACAAAGTCTAAATGTTAAATTATGACGACAAAGTCTAAATGTTCACTTATGATGACAATGTCAAAATGTTCACTTATGGTGACAATGTCTAAATGTTCACTTATGGTGACAATGTCAAAATGTTCACTTATGGTGACAATGTCAAAATGTTCACTTATGGTGACAATGTTTAAATGTTAAGTTATGACGACAAAGTCTATATGAGAAGTTATAACGACATATTTCTAAGCGGGGCTTGGGAATAAGGGATCACAAAGAGAATGTGAGCGATTGGACGTTTTCGTCAGTGGCTTGCTTAACTACGTTGCTAATAGGATAGGTCAGGGAGATATACATTGTAATTCTTTTTAAATACCTTCAATACCACTGACCTCAGGTAATTTAAGGAAAGGCAGGTATATAATTTTAGACATGTGTCAGTTAACGTATCGAACATTATATGACATTTAAATGAACCATTCTATGGGCAGCTTTTTAGGTTTCCGGTCTCGTCTGCATAATGATAACTTAAAGTGTACTCTGGATAAAACTACTTAGACTCAACTCGAGATACTAACACTAGTTAAAAAACAAGTTATCCCCTACCGAGAATCAACTCGAGACTAGCTCTAGTTAAAAACAAGTTATCCCCTGCCGAGAATCAATTCGAGACTAACTCTAGTTAAAAACAAGTTATCCACTACTGAGAATCAACTCGAGATAATAACTCTAGTTAAAAACAAGTTATCCCCTGCCGAGAATCAACTCGAGACTAACTCTAGTTAAAAACAAGTTATCCCCTGCCGAGAATCAACTCGAGACTAACTCTAGTTAAAAACAAGTTATCCCCTGCCGAGAATCAACTCGAGACTAACTCTAGTTAAAAACAAGTTATCCCCTGCCGAGAATCAACTCGAGACTAACTCTAGTTAAAAACAAGTTATCCCCTGCCGAGAATCAACTCGAGACTAACTCTAGTTAAAAACAAGTTATCCCCTGCCGAGAATCAACTCGAGACTAACTCTAGTTAAAAACAAGTTATCCCCTGCCGAGAATCAACTCGAGACTAACTCTAGTTAAAAACAAGTTATCCCCTGCCGAGAATCAACTCGAGACTAACTCTAGTTAAAAACAAGTTATCCCCTGCCGAGAATCAACTCGAGACTAACTCTAGTTAAAAACAAGTTATCCCCTGCCGAGAATCAACTCGAGACTAACTCTAGTTAAAAACAAGTTATCCCCTGCCGAGAATCAACTCGAGACTAACTCTAGTTAAAAACAAGTTATCCCCTGCCGAGAATCAACTCGAGACTAACTCTAGTTAAAAACAAGTTATCCCCTGCCGAGAATCAACTCGAGACTAACTCTAGTTAAAAACAAGTTATCCCCTGCCGAGAATCAACTCGAGACTAACTCTAGTTAAAAACAAGTTATCCCCTGCCGAGAATCAACTCGAGACTAACTCTAGTTAAAAACAAGTTATCCCCTGCCGAGAATCAACTCGAGACTAACTCTAGTTAAAAACAAGTTATCCCCTGCCGAGAATCAACTCGAGACTAACTCTAGTTAAAAACAAGTTATCCCCTGCCGAGAATCAACTCGAGACTAACTCTAGTTAAAAACAAGTTATCCCCTGCCGAGAATCAACTCGAGACTAACTCTAGTTAAAAACAAGTTATCCCCTGCCGAGAATCAACTCGAGACTAACTCTAGTTAAAAACAAGTTATCCCCTGCCGAGAATCAACTCGAGACTAACTCTAGTTAAAAACAAGTTATCCCCTGCCGAGAATCAACTCGAGACTAACTCTAGTTAAAAACAAGTTATCCCCTGCCGAGAATCAACTCGAGACTAACTCTAGTTAAAAACAAGTTATCCCCTGCCGAGAATCAACTCGAGACTAACTCTAGTTAAAAACAAGTTATCCCCTGCCGAGAATCAACTCGAGACTAACTCTAGTTAAAAACAAGTTATCCCCTGCCGAGAATCAACTCGAGACTAACTCTAGTTAAAAACAAGTTATACCTTACTTATACTCAACTCGAGATATTAACTCTAGTTAAAAACCAGTTATCCCCTGCTCCGAGAATCAACTGCGATAGAGAAATACTAGCCCCGATGCCGACTCTTGTCATGGAATCTACATACCGAATCTTCTGTCATGATTCCTACAACTATCATCACATTCGATGTCCTAAAGCCAAATCTACTTTAAAACTCATGATACTAACACATGATACTAACTCATGATACTAACTCATGATACCAACCCGTGATACCAACTCATGATAGCAATTCTAGCTTACAATTCCATGCACCCAGTTTCAAACACCAGAGACATGTGAGCATATTTCCCTGAAATGTGTTTCCTTTCGCAGATATTACACTGACATCGATTGCCATGCGAATGCTTCCTTCTTACAGAGTGGAATTGTCCAGTGGTCCACTTCACATTTTATTATTATCATTTTTATCGTTGTTTTTCTTTTAGCGTTATAATATTCCATCGCGTCAAGTGTTTATCAAAAATAAAGTAGCATCTCTTAACGATTTCATAACCATGGTTACCCCTCTGTTGAACTCTAGTTAAAAGTTCAGATCAGATTATTCCAGATGTAACGTGACATCAGTACGTGAAATAGGGTATAGCTATGAGGTAACGTTAAATAATGTACAAACACTCCCTCATACACCACAATTTAAAACTATGACGTAGGTAGTAAGAGACTGTCAAAAGTACAACCTCCTCACCTCACACTTAGCTCTTGTAAAATTTAACTTAAAAAAAAATAAAAATGCTTTTTCAAATAATCCACTGGCCCATATTATGAAAGGTGTAACAACTTTTTATCTATCGATTTAAATGAAATAAAGATTCCATTATTCATGTATGAATTAAATGTTACTAATGTCACTAATGTCACTAATGTCATTAATCTCATTAATGTCACTAATGTCACTACTGTCACTAATGTCACTAATGTCATTAATGTCAATAATGTCACTAATGTCACTAATGTCACTAATGTAGCTTGCTCGTTGCTAAGCTTGTACATTGTCCTTTACATCAGTGCTTCTCTAACTTTTTAGTATGACGGACCGGAAGGAATTTTTCCATTGCTCCAAGGAACGGTGCACTATTTTACCTGTACTGACATGGTAGCGACATTTAATTTATGTTAATTTATTTGTTTAATTTAATGTGCTTGTTGCCAAAAAGTTGACATATTCATTATGGTTCATATTAATGGCTGCATACGGAGGATTATAATTTTATTTTTCGGTCCTTTTGATAACTTATGCGAACCGTCGGCGGATGGCACACGGACCGGTACCGGTGCGCTGGCCACCACTTTGAGTAGCACTGCTCTACATAGTGTTCTACTCAGTCGTCTGCATAGTTCTTCTCAGTTCTACCCTCTGTCATCTAATTAAAAGTCTTGATACCAATTTCACAAAGTCTTACCTGTTATAATCCACCGTCTTCACTAATAGTAACGAAAGTAATAAATCAATACAAAAAATGTGCATAAAAAAATGGGCATAAAAAAATGGGCATACAAAATGGGCATCCAGCTGAGAAAATAAATGCCAATAAATCTGTTAGCTGTTATCGTAAGTTTCTTACCCGTCAAGTCCATTGTCCAATCGTCTCAGCGTCGTAGTGGTCATTTGAATATATTTATTTATATCCCTTCCACAAGTTGGCTGGATATGAAAATTCATTGCTGAAATGAATACTTCACTAAGGAATTTCATCGCTAATGTAATACTTAAGGGTAGTTTTTCCACTCCATTATGTTTGGTGTTTCTCTTCCCATGCAGCACCAGAAGTCGTGCTGTTTGCTCTGCCCATGCAGCACTACCAGTCGTGCTGTTTGCTCTGCCCATGCAGCACCACCAGTCGTGCTGTTTGCTCTGCCCATGCAGCACTACCAGTCGTGCTGTTTTCTCTGCCCATGCAGCACTACCAGTCGTGCTGTTTGCTGTGAATGTTGCTGAGAACCAAGGAAGAGACCTCAATTGTTTTCAAGCAGACGTTTTAAAGTTGTGCTTAAAATAACACAGCGAAGCTATAACAATAAATTATAAGAAATAAATAACCATTTTTTATGTAGTTTAGGGGCATGAAATACTGGGTTTTTACATCTACACTACCGTCTGCCAACGTCATACTGACGTAACAGTTTCCTCGTTGTTGTTGCACAGCTCATAGTCTACCTGTCTGTGCGGGGAGCTGCTCTCCTCCGAGTTGAACGTTGGTCTCATCTCGAACACCTTAAACGTCCGTTTGGAAGTAAAGCAGCAGAAGACCACTCGGAACAGCGCCATGAACTCTCGACGGAACTCTCGGGAGCAGATGAGGAGTTCGATCCCGAGCATGGCGTGGTTGAGGTTGGACAGAAGCTGGGTAATTTTTTTAGTCAGCTCTATTCGGGCGACGAAATCCACACTTATCCAGCTGGAAGGCACGTGGATGTCCAAAAAGTTTGTCACTGTGGCCGGCATGTTGAGCAGGAAGGCGGACAGTGAGACCACCATTACGGTGACGATGAACGTGTCCTGGCAGATGTCGGTGGGCGCGCACAGCACGGGCTCCCCGAAGTGTTTGAGGAGAAGGGCGATGGCCTGGGCGATGTTGAGGCACAGCAGCAGGGCCAGGGGCAGGTAGGTGTACAGGGTGGCCGACAGCCACGGCCAGATGACCTTGTGAAGGTCGTACGGCTCGCTGGCCACGTAGCAGCCCTGGGTCTGCAGCTCGAACGTCCACATGGCGTGGATGCTGATGACGATGAGGCCCACCATAATGGCCAGGACCGCCGCCTTGGCCGAGAAGACGGTGCAGTGGCTCTGGGCATTGGTCCGTGACGTTATGAAAATCAAGCGGTCGATGTTCATGGCCACGACAAACCACACGCCGCAGTAGGTAAACACGTTATTGACGAACGTCCACAGCCGACATGTCCAATCGGCCAGTGTCGTGACGTAGTGAAGCCTGAACATATCACACATCCAGAATACCCCGATAATTAAGTTGAGGTTAAACAGGTTTGACAACGCGTAAGCGCACATGTAGAAACACACTGAAGTCCTGCGGAGTTTTTTCCGCCTGAGTACGAAAAGCGCGATCAGGTTCGTGATATTCCCGAAGATGATAATAGTCGGGGTGACATAACGGAATAGTGTATCTGTCATCTTAAATTCACTTCTGCTCATGAGCTGCTCGATAAAGGAGGCCTGGAAACTGTAGTTGGTGACATTGAGTTGAGGTCTATCGCCTTCATAGAAGGGCGACTCGTAGCCCGCATATTGCAGTGAGAGCTCAGAATCGTTGGCTATGAGCCCCCTCACTACGGCGTCCCCATATCCCACCACCGGTGAGAGATTGGCGTGTGCCGCGGTGTCGCTGGGGGTGTTCACGCCGACGGTGGCCGACGCCACAGTGGCGAGCAGCAGCTGCATACTACGCAGGGCCTGGTCTTCGTAGCCCTCGCTCTGGTATTCAGTGGGTCTCGTGTCGTAGAACATGGTGGGGCCCTGAATGAATGAAATGAATGGGATTAGTTCAACAAATTCTCCATTTCATGTTATGCTAATGCACCACATTACTCTTTAAAGAAACGTTACATTTACTTGGATATTACCGTCTAACGTTACATTTACTTGGATATTACCGTTTAAATGGATCATTTAACTTAAAAACGATTTCCTCAGCATGAAACTTGTTGAAACGGTAACTGTGTTTTTTTTTATTTTTAAATTTTAAAGATAATCATGATCTTGAAGTTTCTTTATCCTGTTTCATGACAGTCTCAGTGTGCATAATATTATTTCCAGTTTATTGTAAAATTGCTCTGAAACATGCAGCTTATTTTAAATTTGAACATGAACATCAAAATGATTAACATAGTATAAAAAAGGTTTTTATATTTTTAATTTAAAAAACCCTTTCAAAAACGTTTTTGACTATAAATTCTTTATATACAAGACATGACTAAAAGAATGTTGATTATAATACGCAGCGCAAGAGAATCCAAAAATCCAAAATTTTAGTTATATCTCGTAAAACGTGTTTAATATAATGCGCAGCGATCGGGAATATATTTTTTAAAAGTGTCGTCAACATAATACGCACCGCACCGCACGACAGTGAAATAGTAATAATAATATATAAAAAAACACTTTTTAAAAACTAGAAATGCACTAAAAAGTAGAAAATAAATTTTTTATAAAATGTATTCAAAAGTAGAAAATGAATTTAAAATGTGAAATTTACAGTCAGAAGAGATCTTTAGTTCCAAATTCATGAAAATGTAAAAGTTTAAAATGGAGACAGGGATGTTAAATCGTAGATGAAATCGATTATCTCGTTGTTCGCCATGACTATTAATATAAAATATTATATGACGTAATTGTTTTAGCTTATATTTTAATTTTTTTTAAAGGGAACGATGTAAAAATAGGATTTGAGGATTTATAATTATTATGAAACTAGACGCCCCGCGGCGTAGAATACGCCACAGACTTGCCCATAGAGAGTGCAGAGAAAGTGGAGAAAGAACTGACACAAACTACAGCACGAAGAAATCAGTACAAATCGCGTGAACGTCGGTTAATAAATGGGAGGCGAGTAACAACAACCTCAGTGTGCATGTCTTTACGCTTACTCGCTATTTTTTATTTACTTAGTGCTGCTTTTTGTGTCTGTACTCTCACCCCCCCCCCAACCGTTCTTTGCACTGTCTATGATGAGCAAGTCTGCGGCGTATGCTACGCCGCGGTTCGCTCCAGAGTTCATTCTTTTCATTCCCTTACAGCCGATTGCCCAAACCCACCCCATTTTGACCACTGTGTCTTTCAGGAAGTCTTCACCCGTCACTAAATCATTAGCGGCGTATGCTACGCCGCGGGTCAGCTAGTTTAATATAATGAAATAATGCACACTGCGCGACAGACTAGCATAAACAATTACATGCTACATACAGATAAATAGAGATAAACGAAAAATCCATTTATTTAATTAGGTACATTCGATCGATTTGAAATTTTGATAGGTCATTTTTATCGTCGCCACAAATCTGCCTGCAAAATTTCAGCTCGCTAGCATACGGGGAAGTGTGTTAAAATCGATCCAATGTTCTTGCAGCAAACAATGAAGCGAGCAGACGCCAAGAATGAATATAAAAAATTTTAAAAGTAGTAAACATTGTAAGTCTGTAACCTTCCAAATGTTCGCCTTGTTACTTTAATACTCAAATCTCTTTCTTCATATCGTCTCCAGATTTATTGAGCTCAAATACATGGCGAAGCATTTATGGCATCGGTAATTAACAAACGAAATTAGTATCGATTGTTTGTTATGTGCAGCCAACTTCCTTAGCTTTCCGCACGTGACTTGAGTGGGGTCAAGTTCATCAGCGGTAGCACTTGTTACGTCATAACCTCTCAAATAAACTCTGCCTTCCCGGCATGCAGTGCATAACCTTTCAACTGTTCAATCCGCGGAATCGTTAACCTGTAGCAAGGGTATCGGATACGACAAATAGTTTGAGATAAAAACACATTGACGCTTGAAACATATTTGAACAGAAGAAGATGAACAAGAAAATAGTGTTATCTTAGCATGGTTTTATAGTACTGTAACTTGGTTTTATAGTACAGTAGCTTAGTTTTATAGTACTGTAACTTGGTTTTATAGTACTGTAGCTTGGTTTTATAGAAAAGTAGCTTGGTTTTATAGTACTGTAGCTTGGTTTTATAGTACTGTTACTTGGTTTTATAGTACAGTAGCTTGGTTTTATAGTACTGTAGCTTGGTTTTATAGTACTGTTACTTGGTTTTATAGTACTGTAACTTGGTTTTATAGTACTGTAACTTGGTTTTATAGTACTGTAGCTTGGTTTTATAGTACTGTAGCATGGTTTTATAGTACTGTAGCTTGGTTTTATAGTACTGTAGCTTGGTTTTATAGTACTGTAACTTGGTTTTATAGTACTGTAACTTGGTTTTATAGTAATGTAACGGTTTTATAGTACTGTAGCATGGTTTTATAGTACTGTAGCTTGGTTTTATAGTACTGTAGCTTGGTTTTATAGTACTGTAACTTGGTTTTTATAGTACTGTAACTTGGTTTTATAGTACTTTAGCTTGGTTTTATAGTACTGTAGCTTGGTTTTATAGTACTGTAGCTTGGTTTTATAGTACAGTAGCGTGCTTTTTTAGTACTGTAGCTTGGTTTTATAGTACAGTAGCTTGGTTTTATAGTACTGTTAGATATACGAAAACCAAACAAAGCAAAAAATCAAGATATTGAAAAACAAATTAGTTGTGTGCGATAGCTGAAGGGCCCGTTAGAAAAATGACAAAAAATTGAGTCAACATTTTCTGGGCATTTATTAAAACGCCCTGGGCACTTTTTCAGCTTAATTGAAAAAAAAATCAAATTTAAAAATGTATTACAGAACATCTAATGAAATTATTACGGTAGATGCTATAAAAAATTTTTAATCGATTCTTTTAACGAATCGTTGCTCTGAATTTCCCTTCAAAATTTAGTTAATAGTAAACATATAAAATCATGGCTCATCGATTTCTAGAGATTCCTTACAAAGAAGATATCTGTCTACATGTTTTAGTGAGCCGCTCAAACACCATAGATCAGAAATTCATTTTGGCTCTCTCTGGTTCCCGTCCCATATATCTGGCCTCATATATTTTAGGTTAACGTGACGAACCTCATGCAAGTGCTGCCCCCCACCCCCCATTTTCCCTATATAAACTCCGAGCTAAAACAAGAGAAACATCACCAAAATATTATGTTGATAATGATAAGTAAAAAGGACAATAATGAGGGTATACATTATAAATCAAGCTGTTGATAATGATAAGTAAAAAGGACAATAATGAGGGTATACATTATAAATCAAGCTGTTGATCATGTCTGACGAGATGTCTGGAGTAGCTTGTTTGAAAAGTTAGTAAGTACAACTAGGGGAAACCACCTTTTTTTACTTCGGTATCCAATTAGTGATGAATTATTTATTACTTGGTGGTCGTAAGTGCCCTGAAGAGAACAGCGTCATCAAGTACGGAGTTGTTGGTCCTTGGCATTGTCTTCATTGTTTCAGTTGCAATAGTTACATTTTATATACTGTATACAGAGAACATTTTATATACTGTACACAGAGAACATTGTATATACTGTATACAGAGAACATTTTATATACTGAATACAGAGAACATTTTATATACTGTACACAGAGAACATTTTATATACTGTATACAGAGAACATTTTATATACTGTACACAGAGTACATTTTATATACTGTATACAGAGAACATTTTATATACTTTACACAGAGAACATTTTATATACTGTATACAAAGAACATTTTGTATCCTGAAAACAGAAAACATTTTATATACTGACTACGTGACACATTATATATACTGACCACTTGACACATTATATACACTGACTACATGACACATTATATATATTGACCACTTGACACATTATATACACTGACTACATGACACATTTTATATACTGACCACAGGAAACATTTTATATACTGACCACAGGAAACATTTTATATACTGACCACAGAAAACATTTTATATACTGACCACAGGAAATATTTTATATACTGACCACAGAAAACATTTTATATACTGACCACAGGAAACATGTTATATAATGAACACAAAAACATTTGACATACTGACCACATGAAAAAATTTTTAATACTGACCACGGAAAATATTTAAGACTAGATACGACCCGCAGCGTAACATACGCCACAGACTTGCTCATAGATAGTCCAAAGAATGAAAGGACAGAAACTACAGCACGAAGAAATCAGAACAACGCGAATGAATGTCGGGAGTGGTGTTGGCGATAACGCTGACGTATTGATGGTCTCGAGACATGCGCACTGCGGTTTACGCTATCTGCCCCCACCCTGCACAAAACTAGCTTGCCAACCATAAACTGGGATTTGCTGGCCCTTGCGAGGGTCATGCGTCACGCTTATTGTCACTCTGCTTCTTCTTGTTCTGGTGATATCATCAATATACTTAATTTCCTTTGTCTGTATGTATGGATGTAATTGGTAGGTGGCGCTGAGAAATTTGTAATGCTGTTAGGTGGCGCTGCGATCGATTTTGTTTTAAAGTGATGCACCAAAAATAACACTTTTTGAACGTTCCGCATAAAATTGTTCAATATGATAATAAATGAATCAAATAAAAATAAATAAAATAAATGAAAGTTCTGTATTACGTTATATTTTAATCTGATGTGTATTTATTTTGAAAACTTTCGTCATTTTTGACGGGTGATTCGCTAGTATTTATATATAAATACCCTCAATTATGCTGCTAAGGTATATCACTCTGCTTTTTTTTATAAATTGAAAATATAGACTTAAAAATCATAAACATTTTTGTTTTCAGATTAAAATTAACCAAACAACGCACGAACCTATGACGTCAGCATTTGTGTTCTAAACAGTGCCGACTGGCTCAAAGAGTTATTTTTTGGTGCACTAATTTGGTGCGCTGCTTTCTAAAATTAGTAGCGTCACGGACAGGACAGACGGGACGTGCAGTTAAAAAATCGTGTGGTGATTAGCACTGTAAAAAAAAATTATATAAATACTTTGTGTACGTTTCAGGAATATTTCGTATTTATCATACACGGATAAGTTACTTGGGCTTTTGACCAAAAAAAAAGTGGGCGCCTACAACCCCTATAATAAAATACTTTGTGTACATTTCAGGAAGTTTAATATTACGTATTTATCATGCATGGACAGGTTTGTTGGGCTTTTGAAAAAGGTGGGCGCCGTAGAGCGCCCTAAAAACGTGGGCGCAGCAGCACAACCTAGTATATATATATTTATGTATAATAGATAGATAGACACTGACCACAGGAAATGTTTAGTTTATAGACTGACTACAGAAACCCTTTCGCCACCCCCTACCTTGCACATTATTATGTTTGGCGCTACAGCCCAGATAGGATCCTTGCCTCGCCCACCCCCCCCCTTCCTACGTGGCCGCCACGTCATTCTCGGTCAGTCAGCTAGCACCCTACCTCCAGGTCTTGTGTCTTCCTGTACTGTCTTGATGCCCAACAGTTAGGCATATATGCCCATTGCTGTCTGCCTATTTATATAATTGACGGCATGGGCGTGTCTTCAAACAACATATTAATCTTTTAGTTTTTCTAGGAAAGGCCGCCCCCCCCCCGGTCCAATTTCTATATTTATGTTTTACTGACTTCAGATACCGTTGACAGGTTTTAAATGAAATTTAGGACCTATCGAACCGGAAATTTATGACCTATCTAAGAGGAAATTTAGGACCTATCTAAGCGGAAATTTAGGACCTATCTAACCAGAAATTTAGGAAGTATTTAACCAGAAATATAATCTATAAATCAAAATAGTATAAGTTTTAACGAAAAACAAAAATATCGCCTTTGTTAGACATTTGATTTCGAGATTTAAAGCATCGACAAATCCAACATCCAACACGAATCAGCAAAGTACTCGATGTCATATTACAATGTTTCCCCCTCTAAATTTAGATTTAATTCATAATATTTAAAAATCTCAAAAGTACGCGCATCCTTTAATAAGTTAGCAGACGTCAATGAAAAAATCAATGATGGCCATGAAGCAAGCGGGCAAGTGTTGGCCAGATTTGGCGGTGTTTACAGTGAGTTCAGAAAACTTTGGCCCACGAGCTGACAGTCTCCTTTCATTATCTCCCTTCGCCCGTCTGAGTAAATATCAGTCCTCGCCGACTGGTAGACGGGTCAGTTCCTGACCACGCATCAGATCTGCAAGTTACACCCGATGTTTGCTGTTTGTGGGCTGGAATATTACGTCTGCTCAATCTTGATAGCTTACTGGTCTCAAAAGTTTTGATTTTTACACTACCCCCTCACATACATTCGTATACCAGATTTACTTCATTTGAACATTTTATTTATTACATGTTTTATAATCTAGAAATAATCTTACAATTTAAAAAAAAAGACCCCCCCAAAAACTTTTCTGTTCACCGACTTCTTTCCACGCGGACGTCTGAAACATTTTTTGAGACTCCCCGACGGTCTGGAAAAAAAAAGGAATGATCGCCTGCAACTTGTTTGTAGTCGGGAGAGGGGGGAGCGGGAGGGCTATAGATATGATTGGATGTTCTCTGGGTGAGGTTACAGTCTGGTCAGAGATTTATAGATGGGTGTAGATGATGGTCGGTCTGACCACACGGACGGAAAGTCGAGAACCTGTCTGGTTCATATAGGTTGGCGGGATGTGTCTGTGGGGGAAGGGGGAGAAGGATGACCAATTCAAGATTGTAAGGTTGTTAAAATAGTGGTAAGTGAGGTCATCTAAAGCAGTGCTTCTCAAAGTGGTGGTCCGCGGACCTGTGCTGGTCCTTGGGCCATCCGCTGCCGGTCCGCAGAAGTTCTCAAAAAAGGACAGAAAAAATTGTCAGTGCATGGAAAATAGTGCACAAGTCCCTGGTGAAATGGAAAGAATTCCTGCAGGTCCACCATACTAAAAAGTGTGAGAAGCACTGATCTACAGAACGGTCAAGATTTTTGTAGGTTACTTTTTATTTCGGTCACTTGTTTCAAGGAAGCTGAAAATAATATCCTAATAAAATTATTTTTTTTAAAAAGAGACCTTTAGATGAAATTAATTTTTATTTTCTTCTTTTAAGTGCACTTTCTATATGTAAATAAAAGCGTGTGCTTTTTAAAAAAAGATTTTTTAAATATTTTATTTTCTACTTTTAGTAACAAAATTTTTTAAATCAATTGTTCGACATACTCAATTCAATTTAATTAGTCAAACTTCGTTGAATATAACTTAAATGTGATGGTGGTAAAATGATAGATTATTAATTAAAATTTATGTATTTAAAAAAAAACAGTTTCCCCAACTCAAAATTAAACCCAGAACCTCCAGGTGGAAAATCCATTGAGCTAACACATCGGCCAACTAGGCTACACAAATGCCAATTGTTCCTCTTGTATTATCATGTCAATTTAGATTTAGTTTCGTATTACTGAGCTGTTTAACACCTGGAATGTGGTCACCGATGGCTGGTGGTGAACTCCGGTGACATTCACGTGAAAGTCAAGAATAGCACGGATACAGATTATACATAAAGATAAACTAAGAAATGCATTTATTTAATTACGGTACATTCGATAGATCTGAAATTTTGATACAATGTATTGTCATCCAAGATCTATCTGTGGTAAAATTTTGAGATCTCTGGGACCATCAGAAGTGATTAAATTTTACGTTACAAGATTTCACGGATACAACATACAACATACAACCAGTGTGAGTTAAATAAAAGCGTGTAAAAAGGGAAGTAAGCGTGGAGACATGTGCACGGCAGTTGTTAAAAAATGGGGAAAACATTGAAATACTTTTTTTAAAATTGTTCCCGCAGGGACTTGAACCCAGGACTTTCCGCGCGCAAGGTGGACGTGATAACCACATAACCACTACACTACGAATCACATGTTATTTTCTGTGAAGGTACAACGCAACTTAGCGCAAGAAAAGTTGTTGCCCACTTCATCTTTTTTCTTCTTTTCATCCCACAACGCTTGCCAACAGTTATCGGTCGACCCCAGCGAGGGTCATTCGTCATGCTCATTTGCACATGCCCGTTTAGGTGATATATAAATATAGATACTGATAGTAATAATAATAATAATAATAATAATATTAATAATAATAAAAATAATATGAGAACTCATAAAGTTCGTCAACCCGGCCACATTGTCGCGGCTGACCCCATTTCCCCAGGAGAAGGTCTACTAGATACATCAATACAAAAATACACATTGCAAAGAATCAATCATTGAAATATTCAAGGGAATCCCTAGGGTTGGTGCAACTCCGTGCGGTCAACTTAAGGTTGGAATTACCTCATGCGGTAAACTTTAGGTGGGCATCGCCCTGTGCGGTCAGTTTAGATTAGTTTCATTCAATCCTCAACTTTTCAGGACCTGCCTACCCTGGTGACGATATGAAACCGCAGCTGCTCGGTGGTTTATTTATTTATTTCTATATTTTCTATGACACGACTGCATTGTTTGAGCATTACTGCGAACGGTGTTAGTGAGAATGAAGCAATGCCACTGTCACATCGTGGTAGCCCTGGGTGTTCTTTGATTTCAACGCAACAACCCAAACAGGACGTTAAGATGGGTCGAGCGACCGTTTCGCGTTGTCTGCCAACGACGTTGTTGATGGGGCGAGGGATCGTATCGTGTTGTCTGCCAACGACGTTGTTGATGGGGTGAGGGATCGTATCGTATTGGTTGCCAACGACTTTATTGGTGGGGCGAGGGATCGTATCGTCTGCCAACGACTTTATTGATGGGGCGAGGGATCGTATCGTATTGTCTGCCAACGACTTTATTGATGGGGCGAGGGATCGTATCGTATTGTCTGCCAACGACTTTATTGATGGGGCGAGGGATCGTATCGTATTGTCTGCCAACGACTTTATTGATGGGGCGAGGGATCGTATCGTATTGTCTGCCAACGACTTTATTGGTGGGGCGAGCGACCGTATCGTGTTGTCTGCCCCTGCCTTACACAAGTCGTTTCAATCTTACGTCAGCTCTCGTTTTTCACCATGTCAAGGAGCTGGGTTGGACACAATCTGGAACGGACTCCACCCCCCTGCCCCCCGCCCTCGTTAGATATTTGAGGGACAGCGGTGGCTCTCGATAATTTTAACAGGAACGATTAATAACCCCAATCACTTTGATAAATTGTAGCAATGGCGCTTGACAAATTAAAGATGAGATCATGTGTTTGATTTTTAAAACTTCTTTATGGCGAACAACTTATCAGTAACACATTTTAATTATAACGCGTGATTTTCACTCACCTAATTTCCAATAAATGGAAACGAACATAATATTATAAATATTTAGTATGATTGGTTTATGAAATTGATAAAAAGAGGGGTACAAGATCTTAATTCCTGTAGAAGTTGTAACTGGTTTCATACCGCGCACAATTTGATGTAATGCAAATTTGAATGTGTATGTGGTTACAGTTTGCAATAACATATTTCGTTTGAATTTTTAGCAATTCCTGCATTTAGAAACTTTGTGGAATAGCTTTATCACAAACACTATAAGGCGGCGCTATAATATTTGTATACAACTTTAACGAATATTGTTAACTGATATGTTTATATTTACCATCTGTGTTTTGGAAAAGTTTAACCATTTATGATTGAGATTTTTTAAAAAATGAATAAAAAATTATATGTGCTTTTGTTGCTTTATAAAAAAATCATTTCGGTAAATCTTTAAACTTTTTTCATTTAAATTTTTAACCCTCTTTCCTAAACAGTTCATTTTTTTCTACTTCATCAATTTCTAATAACTATGCCATGGGGAATTCCAGACCAGCTAGTGTAAACATCAACGTTCAAGAAGCAACAACTAGAGTTGAGTTTGGGGTTGGAATTCCCCACTTCCAAGTGAAGATCTTCTGTAGTTTCTGATCCTAAACGAATTTTCTTCTTTTAAGCTGTTTTTCTGGTGTTTCTGTCTGAGTCTCACGATCCACCCACACAAATATTAAAAGAAAAGGATATTAGGGGATTATTCGTTGTTAAGCCACACATCAACACGCACACTCACGCGCACTCATGCACACTCACTCGCGCTCACGTGCTCAGAAATGCACGCAAGAAACCTTTTACCCGTATCTAGGTTTAAGATCAGAAGGGAAAGTTCAAAGTAAAGTTAAAAAAAAATGAAATCAATACTTATAGACCTACTGACCTAGTTAGCCAATAAGTTCACGCACGGGATACAAAAGTCTGGACAACCTTCAAGGTCACGGTACAACACAGTGTCCAGAGTTAGTCTCCACATTTCCTTGTTTAGTATACAGCACCTTTGATGAATCCCCAAGTGCAGCTGAAGTGCATGGTCCGATGACATAATATTTCCCAGTGGGTGGTGACGCGTCTAAGTATGTGGTCACCGCCATTTTATCCTTATCCTTTTGGTGGAGATTGTTTGGAATGGTTGGCAGATAACAGAGATACGGCTTGTTCTTGTTTGGAATGGTTGGCAGATAACAGAGATACGGCTTGTTCTTGTTTGGAATGGTTGGAAGATAACAGAGATACGGCTTGTTCTTGTTTGGAATGGTTGGCAGATAACAGAGATACGGCTTGTTCTTGTTTGGAATGGTTGGCAGATAACAGAGATACGGCTTGTTCTTGTTTGGAATGGTTGGCAGATAACAGAGATACGGCTTGTTCTTGTTTGGAATGGTTGGCAGATAACAGAGATACGGCTTGTTCTTGTTTGGAATGGTTGGCAGATAACAGAGATACGGCTTGTTCTTGTTTGGAATGGTTGGCAGATAACAGAGATACGGCTTGTTCTTGTTTGGAATGGTTGGCAGATAACAGAGATACGGCTTGTTCTTGTTTGGAATGGTTGGCAGATAACAGAGATACGGCTTGTTCTTGTTTGGAATGGTTGGCAGATAACACAGATACGGCTTGTTCTTGTTTGGAATGGTTGGCAGATAACAGAGATACGGCTTGTTCTTGTTTGGAATGGTTGGCAGATAACAGAGATACGGCTTGTTCTTGTTTGGAATGGTTGGCAGATAACAGAGATACGGCTTGTTCTTGTTTGGAATGGTTGGCAGATAACAGAGATACGGCTTGTTCCTGTTTGGAATGGTTGGCAGATATCAGAGATACTGCTTGTTCCTGTTTGGAATGGTTGGCAGATAACACAGATACGGCTTGTTCTTGTTTGGAATGGTTGGCAGATAACAGAGATACGGCTTGTTCTTGTTTGGAATGGTTGGCAGATAACAGAGATACGGCTTGTTCTTGTTTGGAATGGTTGGCAGATAACAGAGATACGGCTTGTTCTTGTTTGGAATGGTTGGAAGATAACAGAGATACGGCTTGTTCTTGTTTGGAATGGTTGGCAGATAACAGAGATACGGCTTGTTCTTGTTTGGAATGGTTGGCAGATAACAGAGATACGGCTTGTTCTTGTTTGGAATGGTTGGCAGATAACAGAGATACGGCTTCTTCTTGTTTGGAATGGTTGGCAGATAACAGAGATACGGCTTGTTCTTGTTTGGAATGGTTGGCAGATAACAGAGATACGGCTTGTTCCTGTTTGGAATGGTTGGCAGATAACAGAGATACGACTTGTTCCTGTTTGGAATGGTTTGCAGATAACAGAGATACGGCTTGTTCCTGTTTGGAATGGTTGGCAGATAACAGAGATACGGCTTGTTCCTGCTTGGAATGGTTGGAAGATAACAGAGATACGGCTTGTTCCTGTTTGGAATGGTTGGCAGATAACAGAGATACGGCTTGTTCCTGTTTGGAATGGTTGGCAGATAACAGAGATACGGCTTGTTCTTGTTTGGAATGGTTGGCAGATAACAGAGATACGGCTTGTTCCTGTTTGGAATGGTTGGCAGATAACAGAGATACGGCTTGTTCCTGTTTGGAATGGTTGGCAGATAACAGAGATACTGCTTGTTCCTGTTTGGAATGGTTGGCAGATAACAAAGATACGGCTTGTTCCTGTTTGGAATGGTTGGCAGATAACAGAGATACGGCTTGATCCTGTTTGGAATGGTTGGCAGATAACAGAGATACGGCTTGTTCTTGTTTGGAATGGTTGGCAGATAACAGAGATACGGCTTGTTCTTGTTTGGAATGGTTGGCAGATAACAGAGATACGGCTTGTTCCTGTTTGGAATGGTTGGCAGATAACAGAGATACGGCTTGTTCCTGTTTGGAATGGTTGGCAGATAACAGAGATACGGCTTGTTCTTGTTTGGAATGGTTGGCAGATAACAGAGATACGGCTTGTTCTTATCCACCGGTGTTTGTCTTGTTTGATGCCTGACCTTATCCAACGGTGTTTGTCTTGTTTGATGCCTGCCTTATCCCCTGGTGTTTGTCTTGGTTGATGCCTACCTTATCCCCTGGTGTTTGTCTTGTTTGATGCCTGCCTTATTCACTGGTGTTTGTCTTGTTTGATGCCTGCCTTATCCCCTGGTGTTTGTCTTGTTTGATGCCTACCTTATTCACTGGTGTTTGTCTTGTTTGATGCCTGCCTTATCCCCTGGTGTTTGTCTTGTTTGATGCCTGCCTTATTCACTGGTGTTTGTCTTGTTTGATGCCTGCCTTATTCACTGGTGTTTGCCTTGTTTGATGCCTACCTTATCCCCTGGTGTCTGTCTTGTTTGATGCCTGCCTTATTCACTGGTGTTTGTCTTGTTTGATGCCTGCCTTATTCACTGGTGTTTGCCTTGTTTGATGCCTACTTTATCCCCTGGTGTTTGTCTTGTTTGATGCCTGCCTTATTCACTGGTGTTTGTCTTGTTTGATGCCTACCTTATCCCCTGGTGTTTGTCTTGTTTGATGCCTGCCTTATTCACTGGTGTTTGTCTTGTTTGATGCCTGCCTTATCCCCTGGTGTTTGTCTTGTTTGATGCCTGCCTTATCCACCAGTGTTTGTCTTGTTTGATGCCTGCCTTATCCACTAGTGTTTGTCTTGTTTGATGCCTGCCTTATCCACTAGTATTTGTATTATTTGATACTTGCCATTATCCGCTAGTGTTTGTCTTATTTGATACTTGCCATTATCCACTAGTATTTGTATTATTTGATACTTGCCATTATCCACTAGTATTTGTATTATTTGATACTTGCCATTATCCACTGGTGTTTGTCTTATTTGATACTTGCCATTATCCACTGGTGTTTGTCTTATTTGATACTTGCCATTATCCACTAGTGTTTGTCTTATTTGATACTTGCCATTATCCACTGGTGTTTGTCTTATTTGATACTTGCCATTATCCACTAGTGTTTGTCTTATTTGATACTTGCCATTATCCACTAGTGTTTGTCTTATTTGATACTTGCCATTATCCACTAGTATTTGTCTTATTTGATACTTGCCATTATCCACTAGTGTTTGTCTTATTTGATACTTGCCATTATCCACGGGTGTTTGTCTTATTTGATACTTGCCATTATCCACTAGTGTTTGTCTTATTTGATACTTGCCATTATCCACTAGTATTTGTCTTATTTGATACTTGCCATTATCCACTAGTGTTTGTCTTATTTGATACTTGCCATTATCCACTAGTGTTTGTCTTATTTGATACTTGCCATTATCCACTGGTGTTTGACTTACTTCAAAGCGTCATCAGTCGTTGGTGTTAGCGGAGTTTTAGCCCTGTTTAATGTAAGAGGCGAGACAGCGCACCCCTTCTTCATCTGTCAAGGGCGGCAATTTCCTCAGACGACAGCGATTTCTTGTTTTGTGAGTCCATTTCCATTGAAGTGGTATCGAAGGCTGATAACGATTGAAAATAACAAAACACGAATATTGATTGAGTGAATGTATCAGTTTGATATTGAGTCAGTGAATATGTCAGTTTGATATTGAGTCAGTGAATGTGTCTTTTTGCCATTGAGTCAGTGAATCGTTTTCCCAATGCAAGGTAACTGAGAAAAAGAATTTTCTAGGATTCCTAAGTCCGTGCGGCTGTTTGGGACGCCTGGCCCTCAGCGTGCGGATTTGTCGCGCTCTCATCAAGGGATTTTCTTAAATCTCGAACCCACAGAAATATTAAGGAGGCTTATAGGAACAGATTCAACCTTCGACCACAGTTTCATGTTTTTTGTGGAAAATGAAATTTATTTTCTGTAAATATGTGTCGACAGACTGTAAAAACGTGTTTACTGAATAGCTCGAGCAAAACTCAAGTCAAGATAGAGTAGACTGCATGACTCTAGTAAAACTCAAGTCAACATAGTAGACTGCATGACTCTAGTAAAACTCAAGTCAACATAGAGTAGACTGCATGACTCTAGCAAAACTCAAGTCAAGATAGAGTAGACTGCATGACTCTAGCAAAACTCAAGTCAAGATAGAGTAGACTGCATGACTCTAGCAAAACTCAAGTCAAGATAGAGTAGACTGCATGACTCTAGCAAAACTCAAGTCAAGATAGAGTAGACTGCATGACTCTAGTAAAACTCAAGTCAACATAGAGTAGACTGCATGACTCTAGCAAAACTCAAGTCATGATGGAGTAGACTGTATAACTCTAGTAAAACTCAAGTCAAGATAGAGTAGACTGCATGACTCTAAGAAAACTCAAGTCAACATAGAGTAGACTGCATGACTCTAGTAAAACTCAAGTCATCTTAGCGTTGACTGCATTTACTTTAGCACTGAGACTCAAGTCATTACTATATAATATCAGATTATAAAAAAAAATTGTGTGTTCCATAACGTCTTGGTCGTAGGAGGTTCTAATGTTTCCATTAGAACTTTCTCGGGGCTTGGTAGACTTGGCGGCACCCATCTCCTCTCCAAGTCAGTGGAGGACTTTTCTAGAAATAGTCATTCATCAACATGTTTCTATAGTGGGCTGGATCCCACGCCCCTCGTGTGGCGAGCGGACTGTTGACTTCGCTATCCAGCCGTCTGGTTAACACAGCTTTAAATATAAATCATGTACAAACATTTTCAGACATAATGAACAAACATTTCCGGACATGAAAAGTCGGTGGTAAGGCATGACCTTTAACCTGTAAAGGTTTTACAAATGATTTCAAGCGACGGCCTTTCAAAGATTATCAAACGTTTGCCACCACAACCAGTTACGCTACCGGAAAACTTTTCCTCACGTATTTTAACTGGATTTGTTTAAGAAAACATAAACCTTTGCGCAATATATTTACTTATGTTTATTTTTAAATCCGTTATATTAACCCGTGGTGTCTGGTTGATTGCTTGTCGAAAAAACTTTGGATCGATTTTTAACCCACTTCCTCGCAAGCTAGAGAGCTGAAATTGTGCAGACAGTTTCGTACCGATGATAAAAACGATGTATCAAAATTTCAGATCGATCGCATGTACTGTCATTACATTATTGAATTTTTAGATTATTTTATTTATCTCTATGTATCACGTTATTTTTTTAGATGCGTATTATATTGAACGACCTTTTTTTAATACTTTCCTGTTGCGCGATTCGGTGCGTATTACATGGACTATAATTTATTTAAAATATATTCCCGATCGGTGCGCATTATATTAAACATGTTTTACGAAACAACTACAATTTTGTATTTTTGGATGGTCTTGCGCTGCGTATTATAATGAACATTCTTTTAGTTACGTCTCGTATATAAAGGATTTATAGTGAAAAATTTGTTTTTTACGGGGTTTTTTCCCATTAACTTAGCATGCGGTATGGTATATGTACAGCATTATTTAAAATATCAATCGCCAACTTCATAAGGGCTACTGTATCATTTAACCATGATGCTATTAATTGATTTTGTTACTATAAGTTAGTTATTAAGATGTTAAAAACAATAATTACATTTACATCCTTAAATAAAATACTATCTTCATGGCAAACATATTTGATGTTCTGTAGAGCACTAAGAAATCATGCGAATCCCTTCATACCACCGTTGTCTATAGTTAAAACATTTTTTTTTACCGGAGCCACTTCACTTTTTTCTGTCTACTGTCAAGTCTGCCGACAAAAACATCGCTGACGCATGTACTCTTAGAAAAAACTGTCTTCAAAATGTCTCATCTTCCAGGGGAGTCCTGTCATAATGGATCAGGGGGTGGGGGAGGAGAATCTGAAACCTAATCTATGGACAGCAGACGATGGACTGAAGTGACCGTCCTTGACATTCATCACAAGTTGAACCAAATTTGGATAAGTTTTTATCTGTTGCTCATCGTTGTGTTACTTGGTATCAAGTACACATTTGAAGGCCCCCCGAGCCCACCCCAGACCCCTCCCCCGACCCCCCAGACCCACTGTACACAAAGCCATCAAGTTCATTGAAATCTCCATTCATCTCAGCTCTTGGAACGCGCATCCTAACGAAGATCTCTCAGGTGTCTCGTCACAATCGTGCGGGGGATGTTTATTCTTGACCAGAGCGTGCGTGTCATCAAAGCTGACCGCTACAATTGACGCCTGTCCAGCTACACATTCTATCATGCGCTACGAATAACTAGACATAGAGTGTAGGCCAGATGTCTTATAGCCTTAGTTAGTTCCTCACATCACGTATATTCGAGCCAGAATTGGGTCAGACTTAATGTTTAAACAAAAGAAATTTAAAAAAAACTCTTGGGTAATATAACCAAATTAAAAATTAATATATAAAAAAAATAATTTCCAGAACTCAAAAGTGAAAGCAGCCATTAAATAAAAATTATGTTAACACGCTAACAACATTTATTTCAACATTTGACTGTGTTGTACTTTAATGTTAAAAATTATGTTAACACGCTAAAAAAGTTATTGTCTCTCTTTAAATTTCAACATTTGACGGTGTTGTACTTAATGTTAAAAATCGGAACGGGACTCTACCCCCCCCCACCCAAAACTCCCATCATGTTCTGTCTCTCATCTTAATCCCATATAATCATCCACATTCTCGTACTCGGTTAGCATGATTCCGCCCCCCCACCCCACGCCCGCCCTCTAGAGTGACCCTCATCCGCCTGAAGACTAGGCTCTGTCATGCAGTGATGTCGGCGTCCATTTCTGTAACATATGTCAGACATGAACGAGAAACGTTTCAACGAACCGAACAGCACAAAGGAGATCGCGTAACTAAACTCTAATTGGATTCCATCTCACACATTCGTGGTGGGCTTTAACAAACTAAACTCTAATTGGATTCCATCTCACACGTTCGTGGTGGGCTGTAACAAACTAACCTCTAATTGGATTCCATCTCACACATTCGTGGTGGGCTGTAACAAACTAAACTCTAATTGGATTCCATCTCACACGTTCGTGGTGGGCTGTAACAAACTAACCTCTAATTGGATTCCATCTCACACATTCGTGGTGGGCTTTAACAAACTAAACTCTAATTGGATTCCATCTCACACATTCGTGGTGGGCTTTAACAAACTAACCTCTAATTGGATTCCATCTCACACAATTGTGGTAGGCTGTAACAAAGTAAACTGTAATTGGATTCCATCTCACACATTCATGGTGGGCTTTAACAAACTAACCTCGAGAATTCGGTTCCCAATATACAAATACTTATTTGATACCTTTATTTATATAGCATAAACTTGCAAAAAAAAACTAGTATAATTGGAAGCTATGCAGGTCTTGATAATTGTATTTGGTTGAGTGGAACATCTTCGATCCGATTAATGCTTCCTTTATATAAGAACTGTCGATTGGATACATGAGTAGTGAACATAGAGCTGAAATAAACTTCAGGGAGAACGAAGATGATTGGTGATTGGTGATTAGTGATTGGTGATTGGTGAGTGGTGAAGATGATTAGTGAGTGGTGATTGCTTATTGGTGATTGATGATTAGTGAAATTTAAATATTTTTACGGAGAATCACGACCGGGAAAATAAACAACCTTATCGTATGCGATTGATCATTGCCACATTGCTTTTTTTAAGTAGGTCGTTGACTAGTTTGATGATCTAGTAATGGTCCATTTGACTAGTTTGTTGACCTTAATGGTCAATTTCGCCGTCTTTCTCGTTTAATGTTGTCCCCGGGTTGTGAAGAATTTATTAGGTGGATTATTTTGTAAAGATGTTTGGATGGAGGACTTGGCTCTTTAAACATATTTTTCCATTAGTTTTACTTTTACCCATGCCATTAACGCAAAGTCTGAGGAAAAAAAAGATTTTTTTTTAAATGTCGGTCAAAAAATGTCAAAACTGAAATACATTTTAAAATATAAATTTAAAGCATTACCTTATTTATTTTACTAATAATAAATCTATTTCCCTTCAAACACTTCAAGTGATTTAAGCACAACAATTTTTGGAGTAATTGGGCGATTTTTCTGATCATAGTAACAAGGTTACTGTTTCTGTCTCGGCCCTAGATACAGTGTATATTCGTCATTGAAGAAACACACTTGAAGCTAAATGAAAGCAGACGAGCTGCACTCTGCTTCATTAAAACCGTAAGAGTAAAAGGGCGAAGCAAAATTGTGTTCATAATTGAGCTCCGCATTCATCGCTAGAACCGTCAATAAAATATTTTCACGCTCTAATTTGTTACCTTTGCATTCCATAGAAAACAAGTGTAACAAATAAATACGTCTTAAAACATAATTTAAAATCTAAAAGCAAAAACAAACAATCAATTCTAACATCTTACATAGGAAACGAATATGAATAAATTATGTCATAAGTACCGTGAAAGTTCCTGATTGAAGCCAAAGTATTACAACCAAGAACTGTTTATTGTTGAAAGTGATTAAGGTATACCTCTAGATATAATTCTAGTTATACATCTAAGTTTATTTGTTTTGTATATTTCTAGGTATACTTCTACGTATAATTTTATGCATGCATCTATTTATACTTCGAGCTTATTTTTTTTGTTTACCTCTAGGTATAATTCTAGATTTATTTCTTGTATACTTCTAGGTGTTCTGCTAGGTATACTTCAACATATTCTCCTAGGTATTCTTCTAGGCATAATTCTAGGTATTCTTCTAGGCATACTTCTAGGTATTCTTCTAGTCATACTTCTACGTATTCTTCTAGTCACACTTCTAGGTATACTTCTAGGTATACTTCTAGGCAGGGGCGGATTAAGACTGCACGGGGGCCCCTGGCTGCAATTCAAACTGGGGCCCTATCCAGCCAGCGTCCCTTTAAATAAAATGATTGCTAGAAGCTAATATAATATGACTGTAACTTGTAACTAAATAGTTCTCATACTTTGTCTGTACTACGGGATCGGCCTTACCAGCCAAAAATCCAGCCAGTATCCTAAAATTTATTGTACAATGACAATTTAAAAAAAAAGACAAATGAAAAATATTTTAAAAAATTATCCCCCCCCCCAGCGGGAATCGATCACATGAACGTTTGCACCGCAGGCGAGTTTCTTCAACAAGACCACAGGAACTTGTGGGGTAAATTAAAAATATATAAACAATATTCTTCAATATTTTCTCTTATTGAGCCTATATAATCAAGTTTTTATAAAACCATGTCCGACTAGCTATCAGATTAATAGATACGATTTTGTTAATTTATTTAATTTATGAACTTTTTAGGAATTCATGCAAACATTTGTCCACCTTTATATAAAACATACTAAATTTGGGGGCCCATAAATCATCGGGGGTCCCTGGCTTTAGCCCGTTCAGCCCCCCCCTCCCTTAATCCACCATAGTTTCTAGGTATACTTCTAAGTATGTAATGAATCTATATCTCAACCATCTCCCACTCTATCTTGAACCCACAAAAATGTTATGACCTCTGCTCTATTGTCCACGCATTGTGTCCACGTATTGTGTCCAGGTGACCAGTATGAAGACCTAACGACATGTTCAATTGGTGTAAACATTTTTTGTAAACATTTAAGTAAACTAAATTGGCCTCACAAGGAGGGGTGGAATTCCCTACTACGACCCAAGCTACCCCCTTGGCGCTATCCCGGCTAAGCATACGGGGCTCCATGGTTAGAACCACCGCTAAGCTGGGAATCATCAATGACCTACCTAGGGCGTGACTGGAAGGTTTCCTCAGAGCTGGCGTCCGCTGCGTTCTTCGCGCTTCCGTTTGCTAATCCGTACTGGCGCTCCTGGCCCTAAACCGGCACCGCTCAATGGCGTTGCTAGTAAAAATGAGGGGGACGAAACGGTCGCTTCGGAGTAACCCGATCATCAACGGGTTCTTTGGTTTTCATCATCGGCATTACATCTAGATGCATTGCCTAAGATCTTGTACCAATAAATCGATCTATTCTATGACCATCTATGCATCCATCTTCATTTATTCATCAGTACACCCAGCATGATATTCAACTACACATCCATTCAGTCACAAGTCAAACCATCAATAAATCCTTTTAGTCACAATTTAACCATCCATAAATCCATTCAGTCATAACTCATACCATCCATAAATCCATTCAGTCATAACTCATACCATCCATAAATCCATTCTGTCACAAGTCAAACCATCCATAAATCCTTTCAGTCACAACTTAATCATCCATAAATCCATTATGTCACAACTCAAACCATCCATAAATCCATTCAGTCATAACTCATACCATCCATAAATCCATTCTGTCACAAGTCAAACCATCCATAAATCATTTCAGTCACAACTTAACCATCCATAAATCCATTCAGTCATAACTCATACCATCCATAAATCCATTCAGCGATAACTCATACCATCCATAAATCCATTCTGTCACAAGTCAAACCATCCATAAATCCTTTCAGTCATAACTCATACCATCCATAAATCCATTCTGTCACAAGTCAAACCATCCATAAATCATTTCAGTCACAACTTAACCATCCATAAATCTATTCAGTCATAACTCATACCATCCATAAATCCATTCAGCCATAACTCATACCATCCATAAATCTATTCTGTCACAAGTCAAACCATCCATAAATCCTTTCAGTCATAACTCATACCATCCATAAATCCATTCTGTCACAAGTCAAACCATCCATAAATCCTTTCAGTCACAACTTAACCATCCATAAATCCATTCAGTCATAACTCATACCATCCATAAATCCATTCAGTCATAACTCATACCATCCATAAATCCATTATGTCACAACTCAAACCATCCATAAATCCATTCATACATCCTCATATTAACCATAAATCCATTTATCCATCGGCAGACAACTGTTTATCTAGTTATCCATCAAGACAGACAACTGTTTATCTAGTTATCCATCAAGACAGACAACTGTTTATCTAGCTATCCGCCAATCCCACAGCGCTTGAAGATTTCTTATGTGTCCTTTGTTTGATCTGGGTGGTCATCCCAGCTGGCCAGAAATCATCAGAGTAGCCACAAGCTCACGTCCGTGGTACTTCCCCCGGCCAGCACCCACACTAGATCAATACAGCAAGCCTATTGATTGTGTGTGTGTGTGGGGGGGGGGTCAATTTTGTCTTGACCAGCTTTTGGGAGATGCGGGATAAATGTATCTCGGTTAATGGCTTGTTCATGTGGATAAAATGTTCACGTGGATGATGCGAATTCGACTTGGTACTCTCTAACTAGATGCGGTTCAGTGGAATGAATCCAAGTGGATATTTTCATGCACAGAACTTCACTCCGTTAGTGGAGAAATAAAGAAATAAATGTGTTTGCCCCGATTCAGTCGCGCCACAGCATCAAACATTTCCAACGCAAACACCAGCTCATCGCTGTCTGAACATTACCCATAATGCTGCAGCCATTAAAAAATCTCTATCTGAACCATGTCTTCCAGACCCAAACTTTCGCAGTCTTTAAAAACAAATTTGAATCCGCTTCATTCCTGAATTGATGCGCCTGTAATGAATGAATCGTGTGTTAATTGTATCCACACGGCTTAAACCCATGATGTCAAACTTTAGCCACAAATGACAAGACGTTAAATCAAGTGGGTGTATCCATAAATAGCACACTAATTTATGTACTGTGTATGGATGCACAAGTTATACCATGAAACACCAAGTATTAGAAGTATGACTTTAAAACATAAAGTTGGCGCTAAAATCAGGACGTGAGTGAAATCATCAGACGGCCCTCAGGTATCGTAACACGTGTCCCAAAACTCATTATTCAATTCTACGTCGCAGTTGTTACATAATAATTTTAGTTTGCATGTTTTGTAATAGCGACAATAATTTAATTTTATGTAACCTACAGAAACATCCAGTAAAAAGCTGTCATCACTAAAATATTGTTGAGTAAAATTTGGAAAGATTTTTGTTTAAAAAAAAACTAACAAAAACTTAGCAGACTCCTGAAAATTTCAAAACATTTTGTTGGAAAAATGCCAGTTAATCTCTTATAAAAATGGTGCAATGCAAGGGTTCTAAAACTACAAGTACGCAGGTCCTGATAGTATGACGATACAAGTTAAGACAAGGGTTCTAAGACTAAAAAGAAAACAGGTCTTGATAGTATGATGATACAAGTTGAGACAAGAAATCTGAAACTAAAAGAAAGCAGTTCTTGTAAGTATGACAATACAAGTTGTGACAAGGCTTCTAAAACTAAAAGAAAGCAGGTGTTGTTAGTATGACGATACTAGTGTAGACAAGGATTCTAAAACTAAAAGAAAGTAGGTCTTGTTAGTATGACGATACTAGTTGAGACAAGGGTTCTAAAACTAAAATAAAGCCGGCCTTGTCAGTAAGGCGATACACGTTAAGACAAGGGTTCTAAAACTAAAAGTACGCAGGTCTTTTAATATAACGAAACAAGCTGAGACAATTTCCCAATAAATTCAATCAAATTGGTGAACGAATGGTTGAAAAAACAAAATTACTTCAGCATTGAAATTTTTTGTTGTTGTTGTTGTTGTAGATCTACTGAGTTGTTTTTACCACGTTTTTATTAACTTGATTTCGTGTCTGTCTGTCTGTCCGCAATTTTTCAAATTTGCCAACGTAAAATTAAACCTTCAGATCGATCAAATGTATCGCAATTAAATTATTGCATTTTTAAATGTATCTCTATATAAGCATCTGTATCGGTCTGCTGTAGTTCAATTTCACGTGCCGAGTTCATCCCGTGACCTCATCGCCTTTGGGTGGGCGCTGATGAGGTGTTTGGTAAAATAAACAGAGGTAAAAAAATATTTTAAAAAACACGTGTTATTAGTTGACTAAAAAGAATAAAATAAATAAAAGTAAAAAAGAATTTTTAAAAACTACGTCTTTATAATGGACTAAAAAGAAGAAAATAATTTAAAACTTATAACTTCAAGTACTTTGATTTAATATGACTAAAACGTGCACTCATTCTCTCACTTATAGATCACTCTTTTGCCTTCTAAATTATAAATCTTTAATTTTTATACCACACACCACATGACGTTTTTAGTCATATTACATTAAAGTGCTTGAAGTTATAAGATTTAAATTATTTTCTTCTGTTTAATCCACTATAAAAACGTGTTTTTTAAAAATCCTTTGTTACTTTTATTGATTGAATGGTGTTTTTTTCTGAGACGTGTTATTATATTAACATTTATAATAATCAAATAACAAATCTTGCCACAAGTCCCATCAAAGTGCCCATGGGACAATCTGTGGATCGCTACTTGTTCTTGGTTGAAATATTTCAAAACTTGTTGCATCCCCTCTAAAGGTCTTCATGTTTTCTGATATTTTTTACTTCTTCTTTGTGATTAATCACTTGGAACGATGTTTTTGCTTATTTCTTTTCCAGGCCTACAGGCGTACGTTTTGTTATATTCCCTAAATTCACAACTTGATGTCCGCCGCGATCCTTAAATTTGCATTGGCTGGGAGGGTGGGAGAGGGAGCTTAAAAACAGTTTTGATTTTTATTAAACTTTTATTAAGTGAATGAGTTCTTAGGACAACAAATTCAACACATTTTCTTTTATCAGAAAACAAACAGAAAAAAATATATGCGGGCGACCATTGAGGTCTATGAAGTTATTGACGTAAGTAAGTTTCTCAAGTTCTTGTTCTTTCATTTCAGACATTAAATGTATTTATAGTAGATGTAAAATTGATTTTTGATGAAATGTACGATCTGGAAATATATTTTTCTGGGACGAATAATATTTTAATGAAATAAAAAGTTACATCGGACAATAACAATAAGCAATCAGTTTTGTTCCCGTGAAAAGTGCTCGGCTCACATCAATACGGCGCCAAGAGATTGCTGGCTTTGTTTAACCATAAAGTGACATTAGAATTTCCGAGTATTAAGTATTGCTTAATTCACCAAAAAATGCCAGTTGTTTCAGGATTGTTAGTTAACTCCAGATATCAGCATCCTTTAAATGGGCCACTTTACCCCCTTCTCTTGGACTGCCCCATACGCAGGCATAATCAAAGCAATACTGGCTGTTGTATAGAAATTATTTGTACAGAAGTAAAAAAAAACAAAAGGAGGGCGTTGGGTGCGAAACGGTTAAAATGAGGACACAAACGGGCAGCGCAAATCTATGGGGACATTTTGTTTTCGTTTGAAACGGCGTCCTAAAATAGCGTTATTGTTTCATTCCACACTATGTTAGCTGAACTTTCGGTTTGTTAGCTTTGGTAGAAGGGAGAGTAGAATTGATTGAAAGGGGAGTTCATTGAAAAAATAATGTATCAAAAGATTTTTGTTGCCCGGATGAACGATGTTTACAAAATACCAGGATGTAACAACCTTCGTTTGTCAACATCCTTCAGAGATGACAGAACATCTGGTGATTAATATCGTTTTGTATATAACTTAAGGCAGGGGCCTCCAAACTTCTTGCAAAGAGGGCTGCACTCCATGAAGTAAAAATATGTTGGGACAGATTGAGTAAATAAACTGAAATGACATACTATAAGACGGGCCTACATGTGACAATTTTGTTATTCTTGTTGTTGTTGTAGAGAGAGATATTTTGACGGAAGAAAACGGGGAAATGCAATTGCAAGTATGTTGTATAAAATTTAACAGAACGTTTCAACAAATTTGCTTTTATTAATTCAGTGTCAGTAATTTCTACTTAATGTAATCAGATATTTATAAAGTGGCAAAAATTGCGGTTGCATTTTGACATTTGCTCACGTCAAAATATCTCTCTCAATAATTTTTAAATAATAAGGAAAAAAAACAACCTTTTTGTTTACGCACGCAAGTCTAAATAAATAATACTAATACGAGTGAAAAGTATGTAAGTAACAAACATATAAATTATTAATAAATTGGAAACAAAGTATTAGAAATATTTTCTTAAATTTTAATTGCAATTCAATCGATCAAATTAATTCTTTGCATTAAACATCCTTTTGTATTCAATATCCATTTTTTAAAATTAAATATCCTATTTGTATTCAATATCCATTTTTAAAAATTAAATAACCTATTTGTATTCAATATCCATTTTTTAAAATTAAATAACCTATTTGTATATAATATCCTTTTTTTTCTAAAAAATATATATTCATCGATTGTTGACATCATCGTACTAAAAACAGAGTTTAGTAACACATACATTTTGTTATTGTTAAATGGTTTGACGACTACACACTTTATGTGATTACGAGCAACAAAGCCAGTCCAAGGACGTTCCGTCACCATTCGGTGGCATGTTGTAACTCCCCTCCAACAGCAATCTCGACCGGCATTACATGTGCATCACGCCAAAAATACTATTCATTATCGTTAAAATAAATAACTCGTAAAAACCGAGCTGTTGATTATAAATCCCAACGCGCATAACTCAAAATAAAATCTTGGAAGAAATACAGCACCAAAATTTACCCGTCTTGAACGACCGCGTAAAAGTGTTCAATATGATTGGCTGTAGGAGTCAAATGTGTTTGAGAGACCAATCGCTATCGATGACCGGACAGAAACTTGCCTTTTATTAAATAGCATTAAACTCTCATGATGTAGGTGCAAACTGATGACATCAAACGCAATTTGGTTCAGGGGTTAAAGTTCAAACATGAATGACTTTGCGCAGACACCGAAAGTAAAAGACGCTCGTGATTGTATTTTTTTTTCAAAATTCATGTGGGGGTGTGGCAGAAATGTTTTTTTGTCCCTGGCATAAGAATTCCTGACAATAACAATGTCACATTATGACATCAGACTCACTAACAATACCAATGTCACATTATGACATCAGACTCACTAACAATACCAATGTCACATTATGACATCAGACTCACCAACAATACCAATGCCACATTATGACATCAGACTCACTAACACTATCAATGTCACATTATGACATCAGACTCACTAACACTACCAATGTCACATTATGACATCAGACTCACCAACAATACCAATGTCACATTATGACATCAGACTCACTAACCATACCAATGTCACATTATGACATCAGACTCACTAACCATACCAATGTCACATTATGACATCAGACTCACTAACACTACCAATGTCAGACTATGACATCAGACTCACTAACACTACCAATGTCACATTATGACATCAGACTCACTAACCATACGAATGTCACATTATGACATCAGACTCACCAACAATACCAACGTCACATTATGACATCAGACTCACTAACACTACCAATGTCACATTATGACATCAGACTCACCAACAATACCAATGTCACATTATGACATCAGACTCACTAACACTACCAATGTCACATTATGATATCAGACTCACCAACAATACTGATGTCACATTATGACATCAGACTCACTAACACTACCAATGTCACATTATGATATCAGACTCACCAACAATACCGATGTCACATTATGACATCAGACTCACTAACCATATAATATCACATTATAACATCAGACTCACTAACCATACCATTGTCACATTATGACATCAGACTCACTAACAATACCAATGTCACATTATGACATCAGACTCACTAACACTACCAATGTCTTATCTTATCTTATCATATCTGTTTACAGACGCTCCTTCTATACAGAAGATTATTGCGTCCTACGCTTATCTATGGTTTGTGTTTAGTCCTGCATTTTTATTAGAGATTTAAATGCTGATAAAGTGTTGGTTTTCCTGGATTCTTCAGGCAACCCATTCCACGCCCGAATTCCGGACGGGAAGAAGGAAAACTTGTATGTGTTTGTTCTTGCATACGGAATAAGGAAGGTGTTTTTATCCTTATGTCTATCTGAGGGTTGTATTAAGTTATCTTTGTGTTGTATTTCTAAATTAGAATTAATTGCTTTATGTATGATTAATACTTTGCTTTTGGTTCTTCTATCCTCTAGTGTTTCAAGGTTTAATGATTTAACTAATGGTGTTATTCTTGTCAGTTTCGAATATTCTCCAGTAATGAATCTGGCAGCTCTTTTTTGAATGTGTTCTAGTTTATCAATGTTTTCTTTGGTGGATGGGTCCCATACAGAAGATGCATATTCTAGTACAGGTCTCACCAAAGTGAGGTAGCATTTTAGTTTTATATCTCTATTACATTTGTTAAAGTTTCTTTTTATAAAGCCTAAGGTTTTGTTTGATTTTTTAATAACTTCATTGACATGGGGATTCCATGATAGTTTCTCATTTATTAAGACTCCTATGTATTTTGCATCTTTAGTTTGGGTCAGTTCTTTTCCATGAATGTAATATTTTGAATTTATTTGTTTCTTTTTCTTTGTTTCTCTTAACAGTTGACACTTTTCTGGGTGGAAAGACATACTCCAGTTAGTTTCCCATTTTATCAATTCATCTAAGTCACATTATGACATCAGACTCACTAACACTACCAAAGTCACATTATGACATCAGACTCACTAACACGACCAATGTCACATTATGACATCCGACTCACTAACAATACCAATGTGACATTATGACATCAGACTCACTAACACGACCAATGTCATATTATGACATCAGACTCACTAACACTACCAATGTCACATTATGACATCAGACTCACTAACCATATAATATCACATTATGACATCAGACTCACTAACAATACCAATGTCACATTATGACATCAGACTCACTAACACTACCAATGTCAGACTATGACATCAGACTCACAAACACTACCAATGTCACATTATGACATCAGACTCACTAACAATACCAATGTAATATTTTTTTTTAAAATAGTGAAGAATTGCTTAACGTCTGATAACCAGATGTTGTAAATTTTGAATGAATCAAACCAAAGGGAAGTAAGCACATTTTATCTCAACATCTTTTAAAATTTACTTCTCTACTTCCCCCTGATTCGCCAGAAATAAAAATATTGTAAATAAACTACAAAATGATTCTTTTACAATTTGGGTTCACTATTTGTTACACACTAAGTGCCACTAAACAAAAACGTATTTGATTTTCAATATTTAATTGATCCTCAACTTATCGCTGGATCCTGTTTTACAGCTTAATACATAGAAGATTCCATATTTGTTATAACATTTATTTTTCAATTTACTGCGTTTTATTTTTTGCATGGGTTTAAAAATTCATTTGAATTTATTTCTCATTAACGATTTTAAATTTTAAACCTTTTTGGTGTAAATCCAATTGAATAGAAATGAAAAATGCATTTATTTAAAAAAAATATATATAAAATGTAAAATAAAATAAATAAATAAAAACTGTAAGGGGTTTTCCCGTCTAGACGGCTGAAGAAATCCCCACAACCGTAAGAGTTGTCAACCTGTACCAGATATGAAACTTTACATGAAGCAAATTCTTAAACTACAAATATTATTTTTTTTCATATTGTTTTTAAAAATATTTTTAAAAAATAAAAAATAAATTACAAAAACAAAAACAACCGAGTGATGTTAAAAGTTTTTATAAGAATAACCTTTAATAGCTTCTCTTGTCATCTTTGTTCCTTCTCAAAAAATGTGGCATCAGTCAAATAATTTTAAAAAACGTAAAAAAACAAGTTTTTGACTATAAATCCTTTATGTACGAGAAGTAACTAAAAGAATGTTCATTATAATACGCAGCGCAAGACCATCCAAAAATACAAAATTGCAGTTGTGTCGTAAAACATGTTTGATATAATGCGCACCGATCAGGAATATATTTTTTTTAAAAGAGTTGTCAATAAAATACGCACCTTATTGCGCGACAGAAAGGTTGTTCAATATAGTTCGCACCGCGACGCTCTATCTAAAAAAATAGCATGATACATAGGACTGAATAAAATAATCTTAAAAAATCAATAATTTAATTACGGAGCATGCGATCGATCTGAAATTTTGATACATTTTTTTTTATTATCGGTACGAAACTGCCTGCAAAATTTCAGCACGCTAGCTTACGAGGAAGTGGGTTAAACATCTATCAAAAGTTTTGGCGAAAAGCAAGGGCGGGCGGCCGCAGACACCACGAGTCAATATAAAGGATTTAAAAAACGTAAAAAACAAAGTTTTTGACTATAAATCCTTTATGTATGAGACGTAACTAAAAGAATGTTCATTATAATACGCAGCGCAAGACCATCCAAAAATAAAAAATTGTAGTTGTGTCGTAAAACATGTTTAATATAATGCGCACCGATCAGGAATATGTTTATAAAAAGTGTTGTCAGTAAAATACGCACCTTATTGCGCGACAGAAAGGTTGTTCAATATAATGCGCACCCTTACACTCTATCTAAAAAAAATAACGTGATACATAGGAATAAATAAAATAATCTAAAAAATCAATAATTCAATTACGGTACATGTGATCGATCTGAAATTTTGAAACTTTGTTTTTATCATCGGTACAAAACTGCCTGCAAAATTTCAGCTCGCTAGCTTACGAGGAACTGGATTAAAAATCGATCCAAAGTTTTGGCGACAAGCAAGCAAGCAAGCAATCAAGGGCGCAAGCAGACACCACGAGTTAATATAAAGGATTTTAAAAAATCATTTGATTGATCTCAGTTCGTTATGTATGAGTTAATAAACGTGTTTACTTTGGTACTTGTCATTGTGTTTATAGTAGTGTTTTTATTTAACGCTCCTTCTAAAGCAGACTTTTTTTTGTGGACAAAATCTAGATGAAAATGTTTGGGGGATCGGCTTACGAACGCGTCATAAGGTGATTTCTGCAATGTGCAATGTATATCGGTGTTGTTATTGTAGGTCATCAAGGCAAGGTCATTGTCTACATTCTACAAGATTCGACTGCTCTACCAGAAGCTATAATACATTATTAAACATCTGTACTTACCTTATTTACTCATTTTATTTATTTTTGTGAATTTTTTAATAAATTGTTTTACAAATTTTGTTTTCAACAAGGAATTTTAATGCACGCACTTTTGCCACCGTTAACCAAAGAAAAAAAATATTAAAAAGTACCGGTAACTTTTGCTAAAAAAAGCACAAAGCCAAAAATAGGTAGTACAAAGTAAACAATCATAATGACCGATTTAGTTTGCATTTGTTTAAAAATGTATACCATTTTGTTTACGCTGTCTATTATTTTTGGGGGTTGGCTTACGTAATACTTTTCTCTTCCAAAATAAAGGAGTCGGCTTATGAGCGAACGAGCTATAGAACAAGTACATACGGTATTTTTTAGTTGATTTTTGTGTTTTCCCGACTACTCCACACTATCGGTCTGGCCCAAAGTAATAACATAAAATAGGAGACAATCACAATAGTTTCAACGGGAAATGTTTCAGGGGAGGTAAAAAGCGTGGGTAAGCGGCAGACAACAAGCGCACTGATATATTTTTATAATGGTTTCGACCAGTCCAGGAGATCCGCTCCAGGGGACACAACTCCTGCCCGGCTCAATCTCCTGGAATTAACGGTCAGTGCCAGGCCGTGTGTAGCGAGTCATTAAAAGGAATCAGTTGTCTGCCCGTGCCATGACATCCAGTTGTCTGCCCGTGCCATGACAGCCAGTTGTCTGCCCATGCCATGACATCCAGTTGTCTGCTCGTGCCATGACAGCCAGTTGTCTGCTCGTGCCATGAGATCCAGTTGTCTGCCCGTGCCATGACATCCAGTTGTCTGCTCGTGCCATGGCATCCAGTTATTTGTCCGTGCCATGACATCCAGTTGTCTGCCCGTGCCATGACATCCAGTTGTCTGCCCATGCCATGACATCCAGTTGTCTGCCCGTGCCATGACATCCAGTTGTCTGCCCGTGCCATGACATCCAGTTGTCTGCCCGTGCCATGACATCCAGTTGTCTTCCCGTGCCATGACAGCCAGTTGTCTGCCCGTGCCATGACATCCAGTTGTCTGTCCGTTCCATGACATCCAGTTGTCTGCCCGTGCCATGACACCCAGTTGTCGATTAGTCTCATGACAAGAGATTGAGGAGGAGTGTAGAGAATAAAGGAGGTATGGAGTGGGGTGAGGAGAAGAGGGGAGTGGTGTGAGGAGAAGAGTGGAGTGGGGTGAGGAGAAGAGTGGAGTGGGTGAGAAGAAGAGGGGAGTGGGGTGAGGAGAAGAGTGGAGTGGGTTGAGGAGAAGAGTGGAGTGGGGTGAGGAGAAGAGTGGAGTGGGGTGAGGAGAAGAGGGGAGTGGGGTGAGGAGAAGAGTGGAGTGGGGTGAGGAGAAGAGTGGAGTGGGGTGAGGAGAAGAGTGGAGTGGGTGAGAAGAAGAGGGGAGTGGGGTGAGGAGAAGAGTGGAGTGGGTTGAGGAGAAGAGTGGAGTGGGGTGAGGAGAAGAGTGGAGTGGGGTGAGGAGAAGAGTGGAGTGGGGTGAGGAGAAGAGTGGAGTGGGGTGAGGAGAAGAGGGGAGTGGGGTGAGGAGAAGAGTGGAGTGGGGTGAGGAGAAGAGTGGAGTGGGGTGAGGAGAAGACGGGAGTGGGGTGAGGAGAAGAGTGGAGTGGGGTGAGGAGAAGACGGGAGTGGGGTGAGGAGAAGAGTGGAGTGGGGTGAGGAGAAGAGGGGAGTGGGGTGAGGAGAAGAGTGGAGTGGGGTGATGAGATGAGTGGAGTGGGGTGAGGAGAAGAGGGGAGTGGGGTAAGGAGATGAGTGGATTGTGGTGAGGAGAAGAGTGGAGTGGGGTGAGGAGAAGAGTGAAGTGGGGTGAGGAGAAGAGTGCAGAGTGGTTTTAAATAATTCTTTTTTTTAAATCCGTTATATTAACTCGTGGTGTCTGCACCCTTGATTGCTTGATTGCTTGTCGCCAAAACTTTTGTTCGATTTTTAACCCACTTCCTCGTAAGCTAGGGAGCTGAAATTTTGCAGGCAGTTTCGTACCGATAATAAAAACAATGTATCATAATTTCAGAACGATCGCATGTACCGTAATTAAATTATTGATTTTTTAGATTATTTTATTTATTCCTATGTCGCGCAATAAGGTGCATATTTTACTGACAACACTTTTTATAAACATATTCCTGATCGGTGTGCATTATATTAAACATGTTTTACGACACAACTACAATTTTGTATTATTGGATGGTCTTGCGCTGCGTATTATAATGAACATTCTTTTAGTTACGTCTCGTACATAAAGGATTTATAGTCAAAAACTTGTTTTTTACGTTTTTTTAAATTTAAAAAAGAATTATTTTTTTTTAAATGGGAGAAAAAGTTAGATAAAGATAAATGAAGAGAGTTGAGATTTAGTTCTTGTGACGAATCAATATAGTGAGAGAAGAAGAAAGTATGTTTGGTCAAACATATATGCAATATATAGATTGTCGTTAACGGGACCCATACGGGAAAATTCAGTTTACATGTTGCGGGGAGGGGTAATAGAATGGAATGAGTCGAAAAGATAGCAGAAAGAGAACAATAAATAAAAATGATTGCTCCAAGAAAGAAAAAAAATAGAGAAAGATATATATAGAGAGAGACAGAGAGAGACAGAGAGAGAGACAGAGAGAGAGAGCAAGCGAGAGACAGAATGAAAAAGAGACAAAGAGAGGGAGACAGAGAGAAAAACAGACAGAGAGAAAGAGAGACAGAGAGAGAGAAAGAGAGAGAGAGAGAGAGAGAGAGAGAGAGAGAGAGAGAGAGAGAGAGAGAGAGAGCCGAGACGGATGAGGGGAGATCTATAGCTTTTAAAGATAGAGTAAGAGTGTGGTAGGTGTAGACAAAACAATTTAAAAACGCTACTCAAAAGACCTAAACAAAGACCCAAGAAGCCGTCACGATACATAATTAAAGTAACCAGGAAGTTGTAGGTATGTCGGTTTCCCCAGCAATTGACAATGTTTACAAGATTTTTTATAGCGGAGTTACACAATCATACAACAACAATCATACAACACCAATCATACAACAACAATCATACAACACCAATCATACAACAACAATCATACAACACCAATCATACAACAACAATCATACAACAACAATCATACACACACTACACAATCATACAACACCAATCATACAACACCAATCATACAACACATCACACAATCATACAACAACAATCATACACCAATCATACAACACCAATCATACAACACCAATCATACAACAACAATCATACAACACCAATCATACAACACGAATCTGACCGTTTGGAGACGCAACGACTGGTTCGTCAATCGAACACAGAGAGCCACACCCTCTTGTAATTACAGATTATAATCTATTTCTGTTGTAATTATATTATCATTACTTGTTCAAGAGAGTGATGAGTCAGCTAATCCCAAATCACGAGAACCCTCGTTATATAAAACAATATTTCTATAGAAAAAAAAACTCTTTCCAAGTTCTAAGTATCACATCTCAAATCCAGTAATTTTCCGAGGACACAGAAATAACTAGCTCCACGTTGGTTCTAAAAGCAAGCTATCTAACCCCCCCCCCTTACACACACACGCACACTTTCCCCAAGTACTGTTAGCCATTTACTTACGATTAATCCGTTTCAGGTATCATACTCAATTAATCCTTGTTTTTAAAAGTTTTTTTATTTAGAAGTCACTTTTGGCCACAGTTCGTTAAAGAATAGCATTTGTTTTCAAAGAGAACGTTTAAGTTTAAGAGAACCAAAGACAATAGCTACTGTACTTCAAGGTGCGTGGGCTATCAACGCATTAACTTATTGGTGCTGGAGTAAAGACATTGGCTGGACTATCAGAGGTTCTCACGAGATTGAAAAGTGGATTAAAATAAGTCATTTATTTAAGCGTTTAATGAATTTAATGTTAGTAGGCAATGGTAAAACTTTGTTTAAAGAAAAACATTTCGTTTGCTTGTTTATAAATGTTAAGTTATTAATCAAGTGAAGTTTCATGCCATTGTGGTTGTTGGGGGAAAAATACAATATGCATTACAATAGATATTATTTGACAAATATAAAAATGTAATTAAAGTAAACTACAATAATTCTCACAAATTAAAAAAACAAATTCGATAGATTCTGTTGAAATGAATTTTTTTTAAATCACTATATTTCTGCCCTGCGGTCGCTTCAAGAGAAATCTTACATTTATTGACATTTGCACGTCTGCAATCAATGTTTTTGTTTCAAATCATTCCTGTTGTTAATTCTCATTTTCAATTTTGGAATCTAGTTATTTTTAAATCCAGAAAAAAAGAAGAAAAAAAAACCTCTATCTTAATCGATACTATCTCCCAAAGTCCAACTCTCTTTCTAATTCTCTCCCAATCTCATTATTCGTTCTCCGTCTGTCATTCTTAACATGAGGAAAACTTTTTCTTTATTTATTATTGAGCTTGTCTTTACTGCAAGAACACATCTTTGACATCGCATAAATTTGGGTTTGAAATCTACCTTTCAAATAAAAAGCGATTCGATTGGTTACCCAATCCTGACCTATCACGACAAGTTACGACCTTTGGACCAACAGGAGTCGGAATCATCGCCTGATGTACTTCTGCTTACGCTAAACCCTTTTACTCAAATTGAATTTCACCTAAGCCGATAGTACTTAATCCCTTACTTTAAACATAAATATATTCTCTCCGTCCTTTGTTCCTGACAAACAAAACATTTAGTAAGTTGACCAGGACTACGCCTTCTCTCCCCACTCCCTCTTCTAAATGAAATCTATCTCGTTGACCACCAACTCCGGTTACTGAATTAACGGCCGAAATAAAGACATACTATCAGATCTAAAGACAGACTCTCAAATGTTTGGACCGTTTCACTTTTAATATTTTAAAATCCACTGAACAAAGGGAAGAAACCCTAAGTCTTCAAAGTCACATTAGATTTCAATGCGGAGATAATCTCTTGGTAATACCTTAAAACATTTAGCAACTGATATATAGAGGCGGCTGACAGCGTATGACGGCACCCATTTGTCAAATCCTAGACTCTGGAGTCTAACAATGACATATCTGGATCCAGTAACGTCTTCAGTAAGATCAGCTAAATTTTTGCATATTTTAAAAAATTATTTTTTTAAAAGAACATTTTTAAAGTATTTAAATTTTCTGAGCTTTTAACCCTCGTTTAAAAACTTTGTGATAATAAAGGTTCACAGAACGAAATCGTTTCTCGTCTTTATAACGAGATATAGATGACTATTCCTGGCCATTACACGCAATCCGTAGTTGACTTTCTGGCCATTACACGCAATCCGTAGTTGACTATTCCTGGCCATTACACGCAATCCGTAGTTGACTATTTCTGGCCATTACACGCAATCCGTAGTTGACTATTTCCGGCCATTACACGCAATCCGATTTAAGATAATATTAGCGACATGACGATTACTTTGAACATGTTTTATTGCAGCCATGAAGTAGTGAGGTCATGTGACACTATTATCATAAGACACTATGATCATATGACACTTTCATCTTATGACACTGCGATCACTTGACACTTTTATCATATGTTGCACCCTTATCACGTATAGGTCCCCACCCCCGCTACGCCCCTGGGTATTATCCTTGCACAAGACTACACTAAAACAAACGTCACGAAACCCGATAAAAATCAAAGCCGTTAGAAAATTGTCTTAGATTGACTGACACAGAGGTACAATAAAGCAGAATAGGAGAGAAGTAGAACAGTAGAGTAAATAAAATAGAGTATCATATGTCGTCCTTTTTGAAATATTTTTCTTCCTCAGCAAATTGTTCAAATAAATAAGTAAGTGAACGAGTGCCATCAAAGTTTGTCACGAAACTTAAGTGAGCATCACGATTTTTGTGTCAGGTTGTCAAAACTGAAGTACGCGGCACAATTCCTGGGCGAGGTTGCATTTCACCAGTGACATTACCCTGGATTTGAAACTGAATATTGTGACAAGTAGATGATGGGTCTTTTAATTATGCACACGCCCTTATTTACTTAAAAAAAATAAAATGAAAAAACGAAATAATAAAAACAAAAAAAAACACTTAGCTGCGGAGAAATCCAAGTAGTCCAGTAGAGATCTCTACTGGACTACTTGGATTTCACCGCAGCTAAGTGTTTTTTTTCTCTCTATTATTTCGTTTTATTCGTTTCATTTGTGTACTATTTGTCCGTTGAAAAAGGATCTTTGCCGAAACGTTCGCTGTTGTGTTACGTCCTGTCAGGCCTACTAATACCCTATTTTTATTTTATGCATTTACCAAAGAAGAATCAATGCGCTGGAGATGAGATGTTTAAGAAAGATATTGAACATCTCCTCCACAGCGCACATCAAAAACGAAGCGGTCCGCAACACAATAAATACTGCCATTGGCCCCTACGAGGACCTTCTCACCTCCATTAAGAAGAGGAAATTACGATGGTACGGACACGTGACAAGAACTGGGGGTCTCGCAAAAACTAAAATGCAAGGCACAGTCCAGGGAGGAAGGAAAAGAGGCAGAAAAAAGAAGAGACGGGAGGACGATATCAAAGAGTGGACCGGCCTGTCATTCAGCGACTTTCAAAGGGCAGCACACGGCCGGGACAAATAGCGTGTGTTAGTGAGCAGTTCACGATGGTGCTCCAACGACCCAACAACGGGTTAAGGGATAGTCCAAGTTCAAGTTCAAGACTTGTATCTAAAACTATGTGAGACGTTTTCTAACAATTTGTCCACCACCCAATGTTTTTGTTTTGTTACAGTCAGTGGAATCCTCTATTCGATTCCTCTATTCGATTCCTCTATTAGACTCCTCTATTTGACTTCTCAATTCGACTCCTCTATTGAACTCCTCTATTCAAATACTCTATTCAACTCCTCTATTCGACTCCTCTATTCGACTCCTCTATTCGACTCCTCTATTCGACTCCTCTATTCGACTCCTCTATTCGACTCCTCTATTCGACTCCTCTATTCGACTCCTCTATTTGACTCCTCTATTCAACTCCTCTTTTCGACTCCTCTATTCAACTCCTCTATTCGACTCCTCTATTAAACTCCTCTATTCGACTCCTCTATTCGGCTCCTTTACTTAAGTCCTCTAATCAATTCATCTGTGAGCAAACAAAGATTTGAAGGACTTTCATGGAATTTTAAAAATAAACTTCTCTTTGATTAAAGCAAAGCAATACTTTTCATCCTTGTTCATCGACTGCAAACATCGCTGTCAGCCAAGCGGACACTTTTATAATATAAGTTGAACTGTTCGAAAAACAAATTGTCCGCCAAAACCTAATTGGGATTTAAATTATAAGAAAATTAGAATGTTTAACAACTCAATAAACACATAGACGCAAGCATGCTAATAGAGGGGACGCTAAAAATAATCTCGAAGTCTTTTTCTCGGAGCACGATTGCTAAATGAACTCTAATCACGTAAGATGGTGTTTTCCTATCGACTAGATTACTACGCAAATCAGTTTGATGGTGGGAGGGTGGGGAACTTTTTTTTATAGCTTCAATGCCGTACTCCTCCGTTTACTTGGCAGGTTCTTTCTCTCCACCTCTAGCACCCTCACGCCTTTAACTTTCTCTTTCTGTCTCTCCCACAACACTCATTTTTTTCCTCGCTATTCCCCACGCATGCTTTTCTTCTCCCTCATTTATTCTCATGCTCTCTTAATTTAACTATCAATTACTGCCTCCTGATCACTTTCCTGTTACTGTCTCACTCACTCATTCTTTCTCTCTCTCTCTCTCTGTCTCTCTCTGTGTGTGTGTGTCTCTCTCTGTCTCTTTCTTGCTCTCTCTCTCTCTCTGTTTCTTTCTCTCTCCCTCTCTCTGTCTCTTTCTCTCTCTCTCTCTCTCTCTGTCTCTCTCTGTGTGTGTGTGTCTCTCTCTGTCTCTTTCT